>JANHMN010000022.1:2141066-2171247 GCA_030674055.1 Rhabdomys pumilio | reverse complement strand
GGTTACGATGGCACACACACAACTACACATGTGGTTACGATGGCACATGCACATCAGGAAGTGGGTGTACCTGATAGATGATGAAGTCCAGTTTAGTTCTTGCATTTGGACAAAGTTTGAGTGTCCTTGTCGTTCGGCAATCATGTCGGAAGTGAGTCGACCACCGAACAAATCTTTTGCATTCTCAGTTTCTGATGGTTCCTATGAGGACATTTAGAAAGGGATGACCTCTCTGACAGATGACCACACCTCTGGTTACAGATGCAAATGAAATAGACACACTTCTCTGTATTCTTTCCAGTACAAACAGCTACTCCCAGCACCTTGCACATTGGATAGGTCAAACAACACAAGACTGTACCAGGGCTTTAGGAACTCTGTGACCTGAGGAATGATACCCATGATTCTATGTTTGCCTCATCTAAGCTAGATCGGGTGCTGGGAAGCCAGAAAAAGCCCACCATGATCCAACTGTCTCCAGTCAGCAGAGAAGCAAAGAAGAAACTTAGCTAGATAATAACTGTTAACCTCTGAGATAATAATAGGCCTGTTCTATCTAAGCAACAGAAGTAAACTTTGGTCCCACCCCCAAGTGCAGAATGGGCTACTTAGCATTGCCAGCCTACAGCAAGACTCTTCTTAGCTTTCTCCTGTTGGAGAGACTGAATTTCTATTCCTTCCCAGCATAGTGCTGCCTCGAAAAGTAACAATCCCAAAGCAAACCAACTCTCATAAAGTGTTACTGAAGATCAATGATGGTGTGGGGGTGTTGCCACTTCTCTGTACCATAACAAGGGATCTGTGGGTATTAATGACGATTCTTGTCTGTCTCTCAGCCAGGATGAATCAGTGGAGGCCCATGGAGGACATAACAAGAAGTCTCTCCTAGCCACACACAATCAGTGGAGGTGTGTTAGAAAGCATGAACTCCTACCCTGGCCTTGGCCTTAAGGAACTACACACACTTTAGGCTGACAGCAACAAACTGGTGCCCAGAATTTCTCACTGCTGCATATCGGAGCAGTTAAAAAATGCAGACACATGGTGGACAATGCCTTGAAGAACTGTGAGAGAGGCTCCAGGATAAAATGGCAGAGGGCCTTTTACCTCAGACGCATGTTGTTCCCTGGGATGTTCTTAGGTGTGATTTCATGCATTCCGTGACCAACATTTACAGTGAATTTGTAAGATATGCTTATTCTTGTCAGAACACTGCTATAAACGCAGTCTGGTCAGTGTACCCTGAATCTGGGTGTGGCCTTCTGCCTTGCTTTCATGCTTTCTAAGATATAATATATAGCACGTGCCTGGCAATTGTGTTTAAACTGTCTGTCCTGAGAACGTTCTGGGAAAGGGCTGCTCTGTTAATATTTAGTATGTGCTTACTGATGCTTATTTACATGTTTTTCTCATCTCAAATGATCTTCCTTGGATGACTGCTTTCTCTGTTACATTCATGTATAAAATACACCGAAACTGAAGTAAGGCATCAGACTGTAGTCTGCCCCCTCTTTCAGCTCCTCAGGTCCCAGGTCTCACAGACACAGAGCTACATAGGATGGAGAAAGTTGACAGTGCATAGTCAGGGGAGGGCCGCCGAGAAAGGCTGCCTCTGCTCTGCAACAAACCCAAAACTGTACAGGGAGAAATGTAGCGGAATTTCCCCCTAATTGATTATAATAATAAATCCAAGAAGCCAATCACTGGGCGAGAAGGAGGCAGGACTTCCGGTGTGAGAGAGGAAGAGAACAGGTAGAAAGAGAAAACTTGCTTTTGGACTAAGGGAACAAGGCAGACACAATGTAGGCCAGTGGCTGCTAGTTCAGATCCACCAGGGTCTGCCACCAGAAAATTTCTAACATAGAATAGTTGATAAATTTAAAATAATAGGTTTTGTGCCCAGCGATTGTGTTATCTGCCGATTCTAAACTAAGATTGTCAGGTGTTTTCCTTCTCGAGGTGACTCAACTGAGCTCCAGGGAAAGGTAACTGCGACAGAGCGTGGGTTTTCGAGAGTGCAGCCCAGCTAGCCAAGGACATTTGGCAGTGCTGAGCTGGTTTGGCAGCAGCCAGCCACTGGGTAGAGGAAGCAATTTCAGAGCTCTAGAGCAATAGAGCTATCCTTGGTGGGACAGGCTTTTACAAAAGGAAAACATGCAGTCCTAGGATTGGTACTGGGCTGGGAACAGACGGAGACCACCGGCCAGTGCCTAGCTGGTGATAGTGTAGATTTTTTTTTTTTAATATTACACGTGACAGAGAAGTAGAAAGTCATCATGTTAAAAACCAAGAAAAAGCTCAGCGTGAAGTGGCAATCATGAAATGGCAAAGAAGCGAGTAATTACTAACAATCAGGCCTCACAAAACACTTCAGCAATTATGAATGTGTTTGAATCAAATGAAAACATTGACTACCAGCAAGGAAGTAAAACCACAAGAAAGAGATAGATGTGTGGCAGGATTTTCCCTGTCAAGTTACATTAAGATATTAGTGCAGCAGAAGGCTTGTGATTGGACAGGGAAAAGGCAGAGCTAAGAGTTGAGAGAGAGAGAAAGAGAGAGAGAGAGAGAGAGACAGAGAGAGAGACAGAGAGACAGAGAGAGAGAGGGAGAGAGAGAGACAGACAGAGAGAGAGGGGGAGAGAGAGAGACAGAGGGAGGAGGGAGGGACAAAAGGAGAGAGGGAGGAAGAAGAGAGAGAAAGAGAGAGAGAAAGAGCGCTAGCCAGCCTCTCAGGTGAGAGGGGAGAAGGATCAAGATGGAGGACAAACAGGAAGATTTAAAACCAGGGTGGCTTTAAATATCCACAGGTAGATATAATAAAATGTAGGAATGAAATAATTGGGGCGACTTGTCTATCAAGTTGGCCAGCTTGTATCATTATCAATTGGCTCTGAAACTATTTTGTGGGCATCTTATGAATTGAGAATTTATTGATATATAAATCTGACTGATTATAAGCTTCAAGAGTTTTGATTCTACTGGGTTACTGTGTATTGTGATATCTATCCATGAGGTAGGTGGTCGCTCCATGGGGCTAGCCGTGAAGGCAGCAGAGTTGGCAGGCAGTGGAAAGATTTTGGAGCTCTGAGTCAGTCTCCATGAGATAACAACAGGCTGACTATTGCTGCCAGTGCAGAGCCTGACAGCCCACCGGGTAGAGTAGCTAATCAAGTGTGGGAACTTGGCGGATTCATTTTTTTTTTAATATTTACCACAACATAGATGCTATGAAAAGATTTAATTCTGAAAAATAATATAACCAGGCAGCTATCCCAAGGGCAGTGATTTTTCAGTTGGTATTAGATAAAACTGATAAGTCATTTGATCAACACTTACCCTCCCTTCTTATATTTCTAACTCACAAAGACTTCATATTTGAAATGAAGGAATATACTCTTCAAGCAAAATGATTTTTGCACTTCCTACATTTTCAAAAATATGTAGGAAGGTGAAACAAAATGAAGTTGGAACTACCTAGAGAGCTCTTTAGTTCTTCACAGACTTTGCCTTCACTTAGTTAACAATATAGAAAGAACTGTCCTACTTGAAACAAGTCATGTGTCATCTCTCAGTCCTGTGTGCATCAATGCTGAACCTGTACCATTCCTGGTCTATTCACAGCTCAGAAGGCTCCAGGGATACACTGCCCTTTACTTCCCTTCGCTCCCACTCCCCACTCCTCACTGCTTTTCTTCCTTTCCTTTTTCATTTTAGTTTTCCTAGGCAAAATATTAAAGCCTGCCAGAAGCCATCTAGGGAAGGCTATGGCAGCAAATACGTTTTCCAGAGATGGCCCACCATTTTGCATGGCTGCGATGGGTGAGCTCTGAGATTGCAGGGTCCCTAGAGACTTCATTCCAGGACTGCTTCTCGCTGCTGATGTGCCTTTCCTGTCACTGTCACATTGCCTAAGGAGTCCTGGGCATCAGCTCATCCTATTGAGCAGATTTCCTGCAGAGTTCATATGAAGACGAACTTTTATGTAGTAATGCTGTATAGACAATGTGATTTCATAACTCTCGATATTGATTTAAGTGTGAGGCCATTATCTGGTGACTAAAGGTCGTAAACTAGGGATGGGCAACTTATTATAGGTGCAGGAACAGAAAATAAATAATGGACTAGTTTATCTATACAAGATTTCAAAATAATGATACACAAGGCAGATGATTTTCTCTTGACAAAACCATGCTAACTTATGACATAAAAATATCGCTTTAAACTTATAATGAACTTATGAATCTAGTAACAGATAATGAATATTTAGACAGGTAATAGTCTTAAATGGAAAGACATGTAAACAATTCTATTGTAATCCCTTAAGTCTTATCGATCTTATGACATGAACTATTGCCTTAAATTTAGTATGAACTCACAGAATGTAAAAATTATTAGAAAACCATGTGACCAATTATCCTGGAAAAAGATAAAAACTAAGAACTACAAGAAAATGGTGGTGCAGTCTTATTCAGCTTTATCCAGTATGTATATGCCTTTGTTTTCTCTCTCTCTGTCTCTCTCTCTTTCTCTCTTTTTCTTTCTCTTCTCCTTCCTTCCTTTCCTCCCCTTTTCATTTCCCTTTTCATTTTTCTTTTCATTTCCCTTTTCTTTTCTTTTCCTTTCTTTTCTTTTCTCTTCTCTCTGGCTCATGAGGAGTTAAAGAACTCCAAGCCTCTTGTCTGGCCAAGAAGGGGCCTGAGTCAAAGAGAAAAGAACCAAAGTAATTAAGTTTCTTTTCCTCTGCTGCCATCATCAGGAGTGAATCGCCAGATGCCAGTGAGTAGCTTTTGGCCACATAATCACAGACAGAAGCATCTTTGGCCCTGATAGCTGACTCCATACCCTTTCCCTGCCTTTCTCAGGAACCTGGGTGCTGGGATAAGGCCCCACCAACCAAGCCTTACCCAGACTTCTTTGCATTCTGTACTCTCTTTCTTCAGACAGCCTTACAGAATGCTTTCAGTTTAACTATCAGCTCTCTTCAAGCTGTTTCTGACTCTTAAAAAAAAATGTCAATGAAATTTCCATGTCCAAATTTAGTCTCCCGATTTCAACTGCCTGCTTGATATTTCCAGTAAGATAATCATGAGATGTATTTAGTCTGATTAGCCAGCTCCTCTGTCTTTCTTCTAGCTTATTACATCTTGGGGCCTGTTTGTTACAGTAGTCTTGGTGACTGACTATCAGGGATCTGTGGATGCTCATTAAAGGAACGTTATTTTCTCCTACTCAAAAGCATGGAATCAGCTTCTGGCCTGAGTTGAGACCTGACATACCATTGTTTCCTCTCTTAAGAGTTAATTCACCAGACCCTGTCAATTACCGTTCCAAAGCTTTGCCCCTTAGGAAGGTTTATTCACTCAAAGGTGTGCTGAAGCACTGGGAAGAATAATTTTCCCCTTAGTGAGGTAATGTGTTTCTTCTTCAGCCTATCACCTTCAGTGTGGTCACTCATGGACCCATCACTATGCTGATCTTTTAATGTCTAGCCACCAGAAAAGTGCAACTTTCTCTTTCTCTTTTTTATCACTTTGAGGAGGGGGGTATTGAGGGGGGGGGAATACTAACCAAAGCCTAAGCACGCAAGTTTTCTCTAGCATTTCTGGTCTTCTTAATCCTCCCCTGAAGCTCCCTCCTTTTGCCACGAACTTGCTTGCTGCCATGTGGCTGGCTGCTGAGCTCCCTTGCTGAACATGCCGACCTAACTCAAAGCAAGGCTTTCTCTCTCTTCTTTTCCACATACTTTTCCCAATGGCTGCCAAGATTTATAACTTGCTTGCACTGATATTTTCTCTTAAACATTAGTAAAATTGACCTTAAGCTTCCTAGTGAGTATCTTTTAAAATTCTTTTTTGAAGGCCAAGTATCCGAAGCGGTAAACCCAACTTCCCCCTTAACACTTCTACTGCACTTGCGAACTTTGTAGCTGTTAAAATCCGATTCCTTAGCATAACTGTAGCCATGTTTGCCTCATGCCTGCCAGCCAAATCGTATTGTTGTTGTAATGCTGACACAGGAAATTCTTTCTGCAGGGTCAGGTTGCCCACATATTCTGTTCCGTTCTTAGCTTTGTTTTTCTTGGAAATTCTACAACCACAGGCTCCACTTAGGACCAATCAAATTAAAGGTCAGTTAGAACTATTTTGTGTAGCTAGCCAAAACAGCTTGTACCACCCTGAAGCGGCCTATGAGTTCATTGTGTTTTTTTGCCTTTATAGGCTGGCCCTGAGAAACGTTCAAGGTCTTAGTCTTAGCTCCTGAGTCTATGCTGTGCCCCTGATCCCTCTGATCAATCAAATCAGTCTTGGTGTGTGTATGTTCAATAAACTATTCTCTTTGACTGAGACCAGAGTCTGGGTGGTTTGTGTGGTGATTCCTGGACCCCAGCAGTAGAAGGTCTCTTTTCATGTTTGCTGTGTATGGCTGATAAATTCTGTCAATTTCCCCTGGCATTTCTCCTGTACAATACTAACTCAGCCGAGCCCTGCTGAGCTTACAAGATTAGAAGATAACAGGCATATTTAAGGTGGTGTGACTGAAGAGGCCCCATTACTTCTCAGAAGTCTCAATTTTCTGTTTTTATTTATTTATTTGTTTTGCTTGTTTTTGTTTTTGAGACAGAGTCCCTCTGTATAGCCCTGGCTGTCTTGGAACTTACTACATAGACCAGGCTGGCCTCGAATTCACAGAGATCTGCCTGCCTTTGCCTCTGTGTGCTAGGATTAAAGGCATGCGCCACCACCGCCTAGCCATCTTTCTATTTTTCAAGTCATCTCCTTCTGGTTCAGTTTCTTATTTGGTCCTTGTATATTTTAGTAATTTTCTTTGCTGTTATCTTCCCTACTGCCATAATTACTGCTATTAGATGAGAATTCTTAATACACAGTTCTAGATGCGTAATTACCCTTCTGAAAACGACTTAGTACGTTCTCACTCCCTTTAACCTGACGTCCAACTCTTCAGCCTAGTCTTCCTGTCCCATTAGTAAGTCATAGTTTTGTAACATACCCCATCCCACAAAGAACTTAGAGAAGCTTACAGAAAACATATAAGAAAATAATAAAAGCACAAATAATAAATAATGAAGAAGATCAAGACTAACGACAAGGTAAATTAAGCCAGGCAGTGGTGGTGCATGCCTTTAATCCCAGCATTTGGCAGGAAGAGGCAGGCAGATCTCTTAGTTAGATGCAAACCTAGTCTACAGAAGGAGGTCCAGGATAACCAGGGTTGTTACATAGAGAACATTGAGAAACCCTGTCTCAAAAACAAACAAACAAACAACCCAACAAGAACAATATAAATTAGAACAGATAAAAACTAGGGTTATAGACAGAGACAATATAATATCCTATAGAATTTCTACTACTGAATCATAAAATTGGTCCTGAGCTTTTGAGATGCTAAAATGAAAAAGGAAATACTTACACAATATTCATCGTCTCCTACATTTATCTCTAAAAGTATTTTCTCATGACAACTTTCAAATGAGGGCAGTTAATAAAAAGGATACAAGCTCCAACATATTAGAGCAAATGCAATATCAGTTATATAAGACTATGCTTAAAAATCCTACCCTTAGTGAAGGCTAGTGACTGAATGAACCCAACAGACACACTTCTGGAGACTTTGCATTTATCTGAGACCCTGAAAATGTCTGAAGAGATTAGACAAAATGTATTGCTAATCTCTTCAGAGTGTCTCAGGGTATTAAACCACCAGGAGTCGTCTTTCAATTTTCTAGAAAATATGTTATACATTTTTGTTTGATGAGAGCTAGATAATATCACACTAGGAAACTGCATCCTTCATAGGATTGTCTGGCACTTGTCCTGTTACACGGGGCCTGGAAGTCCCCGGTGAACTTGCTTGTTATAGAACATGGGTCTCCAGATGAGGATTTTGTGTTCATTCCTAAGCCCTGGGGTTTCCATTTACTATTTTAAGTAATCTTTCTGTACTACATTCGTGAGTTCAAATATATCTTCCATAATTGTCAACACTGTATTTCCCCAGGAACTAAGAAACAGTTCTTAAGCCTAAGAGGATGATGGTGCTCTGGTGTGTACTTCTACTCTGCCTCAAAATTATGCCTTGTTGGCTGCAGCACTGATTAGAGATTCAACCCAGAACATTACACGTTAGAAAATTACTCATCACTAAGCTTCACCCGCAGCTGCTGCTCTTCACTTAAAAGACTCTTTAAAAAATGTCTGTGCTATGGTGTGTGCATACGGAGGTCAGGGACAAATGTCTGTGCTATGTGTGTGTGCATACGGAGGTCGGGGACAAATGTCTGTGCCATGGATTGTGTGTACGGAGGTCGGGGACGAATGTCTGTGCTATGGTGTGTGCATATGGAGGTCAGGGACGAATGTCTGTGCTATGGTGTGTGCATACGGATGTCCGCGGATGAATGTCTGTGCTATGGTGTGTGCATACGGAGGTCAGGGATGAATGTCTGTGCTATGGTGTGTGCATACGGAGGTCCGGGGACGAATGTCTGTGCTATGGTCTGTGCATACGGAGGTCCGGAGACGACCTTAGGCACTGGTCCTTCCTTTTTATCTTTTTATCAATGATGAGTGTACCAGGCTACCTGTCCAAAGCTTCTGGGGATTCTTTTTTGTCTGCTTCCGACCTCACTGTAGAAGCACTAGGGTCACAGGTACAGAAGACCTTGCCTAGCTTTACATGTGATCCAGAGATCCCAGCCCAGTGCCTCACGCTTGTGCTATGGGCTCCTTACCTGCTGAGCCCACTCTTTAGTTTAGAGGCACCAAATTCACTGAACCACAAGGCAAACACCATCTTTCCTCTTTGCCTTATGTTAGACTATTAAAAATTCGCCAGGTGAGAGAGTTGTAAAATCCAGAACCAAAAAGAGCTTTGGAGAAGTAGATTTTAATAAGTATGGTAGGATTCAGATAATACTAGAGATAGATCAATATTCAAAATGCTCATGACCTGTGAGTATGCAAATATATGTGTTGTGGATCAAATGCTATGATTCATAAAAACAACTTACAATTGAGATTCCATCCAAGGCCTTCAGTTCTGGAAGATGAAATATTACAAACAATCGGTAGTTTTCCTGGTTCCATATAATAATGTTTCCATACATGTCTAGAATGACCAAGTTGCATAAACCCTAGATAATGAGAATACATTCAATTTATGTACATATGCAAATCATGCTCCATCAAGTTATTTTTCCAGAGGTTAGACAACCTTGAATTTTAATGTTTCAATTATATCACATATATAACATAGATTTTGAGTGTTTATGAAAAATAAGATAGTTTCAGAAAAACAAACATTGTGTGCTTCCCCTCATATATGGAGCTGGTGGAGAGAAAGGCTATGAGGGTGGAAGGGAATATTATGGGAGGGAAGAGAAAGAAAAGGAGGCGGAGCAGGAGGTGGGGGCAGTAAAGGGGTATGGATGTGATCAAAGCAACTGTATGTGCCGTGAAAATGTCATAATGAAATAAATTACTCTGAACCATTAAGTATGCTGATAAAAAGTTACCCCATACCTGTATCAGATGGCTATCATTTGTACATTTACATAAAATGAATGCAAATATATTTCAATAAGCCTTGTTTTTTGATTTTCTCCTTTATAGTTTAAACAAACTCTGTGCAGTGAGCGTGGCTTCCATGGCATAAGCAGTAAATGCTATTGCAAGCTGAACACTGATAGCCCAGTGAGTCACCTTTAGGTTGTAGATCTCTTGGTTCACGGCGATGTAGTTGTTGCTTATGTACAACTCGATCAGAGTGAACGTCTTTTGTAACGCGCTCAGTGACGTGATCCTGTTGTTCTCAAGGGAGAGGGAGTGCAGGTGAAGCATGTTATCAAACGTATGCTTCTCCAGCCCGGTGAGGAGGTTGTTGTTCATGCTGAGGCGGCTTAATTTAGTCAGCCTGGTGATGCCTAAAAAAGCAGCAAAGCCAAGGAGAGACTCAGACGGCAGGTTAGTTTCAAACAGAACAAGCTAGCCACTGCGTCAATCGACGCTCCTTGTGTAAATCCTTTCTTTGTGTTTCAGAAGGACAGAGTCATGTGTGTAAAGTTCCACTCATGCATCAAAGTGTGATTTTGGATTTCTAAGTAGATTCATTTTTCTTAGGTGTTAAAGAAAGGCATTTTGTAGGTAACAATTTCTCCTTCAAAAATAAAAATAAAAATAAAAATATAATAGCTACTAGGTCTCGTTTTAAAACACGAAAGAATAGAAACCTGAGTATAGCACACTGGAAATTACGGAATCAGCCATAGTGATGGCAACCATTTCCCCAATTATCACATTATACGCCTAAAATTTTTAGCATGAAGTTCGAAAGCTTGCCATTCCCAGCAGAATCTAACTCTAATGTTCACAGTGAAGAGGCGTGCAGGCAGGAGAGAGCAGTTGAAAGAAGGGACTTTTTTTTCTTTTTTTTTTCTTTTTAAAGAAAAGGTCTTAATATGTAGCTCAGACTGGTCTCACACTTACAGCACACAGTTCTCCTGTCTCAGACAACTGAGTGCTGGGGTTACTGACAGAAGTCACCGCACACCTGGCTAAAAGAAAGAACTCTGGAGTCACAGTTACTGTCAAATGGGTGACACAGAGCCACAGGTAAATGAAACAACTGCTCCGTTTCCTCATCTATTACAGGGACGTACGAACGCCCACTTCTAAGGGGTTACAGAACTAAGTACAACTGTTTCTAGGAAGGGAGACTATGAGACAGTTTTTAGCAGGCCAGAGAAGGTTTCATTCAATTTCTTTCCATGAAAGCCATCAAGTGAGGGTAGGGATAGAACCCAAGACAGCTGCAGAATATTTAATTTAGTGTGTTTTAGAGCACACTGTGTAAATGTTGGGTTTTAGCTGCAGTAAGCACAAACCAGTGTCATATGAGGAATCTAGGCTAGCTGCTGTGGGGAGGAGACTTCACTCTCTGGCAAAGAATCAATGTTCTAATATTAAACTTTAAACAGTCCAAGTGCACTCATGTCATTATGACTGAGATCTTAGTAAAGATTAATTGGTTTGGAAGTGGAGCCATAGAAGATGTCTACAGGATTTTTTTCATTTTCTAATTTCCAGTAAGTATAATTTTCACTTCTGTTAAGGTCTTCACATTTCTAAATATCACATTAATTCCATATCTTGCAAAATGAAGCGGACTGTTGGCTCTTTCCCAAAGAAAGCCTCACCCATACGTTTCTACAGTGCTACAAGTGCTCATTAATGACCACCTCACTTCCACATTGCTACACACAGGGTGCAGTCACTGATGGTAATCCCCTGCATTAGAAAGGAGAGAGGCCTGGGGGTTGACAGATGCCAGAGCTCATTGCGCTTAGTGAACAGCTCATCATCCATCCTGTCCATAGGCGTGCAGATGCTGCCGACACAGGCCTTCTGGAAGCTCTCTAGACATGCTCGAGCCATGGTGGCTATGGTGTCTTACCTTCTATCTTTGAGATGCAGTTTCCATCTAATGTGAGCTCCTCCAGGTTGATACAGGACTCAAGGCCTTCCATTTTGGAGAGGTTATTATTGCTGAACGATGCCCATTTCAAATTCTCCAATTTTTCTAGATTTGTGATTTCAAAGAGATGTTGTCCATCTAAATTTAAGGCAGTTATCTATACAATAATTTATATTACATGTTACTTCTGAATCTTGCAAACAAATTCAAAATAATTAGATTTAAAAAGCTAACAAAACAATCCAAATGTGATACATAAATGCTAGAATTCCTTCGGGAACTAATGATAAAGAAAAGTCTTAGATTAGAATAAAGTTAAAGGGCCACAAGTCTCTAACAAGTGTGTTTGTAATGCTGTGGGCAAAGTGGCAGGCCAGCTGGGTGTCACTGCAACTACTGGCAAAGAGCTGGCTGTCCCTTTGGGGACAGTCTCAGCTGCAGAGCCACTTTTCTTCAGGGCACACTCATTCCCAGCCTGGCTCATTGTTAATGGTGGATATAAAAATGTGGCCATTCAGCCCCACTTGAAACATATTTAAAGTATCACTCTGATACCAAGACTTGGGACTGCCATTGAGCCTGTACTGCAGTCTAATAACAACCTATATTATATAAGAAAAATGTCACCACTCTTTCCCATTTTCAAGGGTTCTATTAGCTTTGTTGGTATCTTTCAAGTCTGCACTAGAAAGGACTCTGGTGTGATCAGGTGACCTTATATAGCAAGAAGCTGTTGGGGCTGTGGCCTGTCCCTAGCTAAGGCCTGGGTAATTTCCAGATTCTCTTGCAAAAATTTCTGCTCCCTTGCCATCAGGATGTTGGCTTGATCTCTGGCTCCGAGCATTAAGTTGGCTAAATTTAGTATCAAAGTCTACTCTTCAGTTTATATCCTTTATTCTACATCTCCAGTTTATAGACCTTTATTCTAAATCTCCAATTCCATTAATAACCATAGCTGAAGATGAGTCCCTGTAACATCTTTCTAGAACTTGGTCTTATTTCATGTTCTCAAAAAAAAAAAAAAAAAAGGTACCTTTATTACTTTAAAATAATAAATTGCCTTGTATGTTTTCTCAACTTTATTGAAGCATAATTTACCATTTAAAATAACTATTTAGAGTGTGTTATTTGATAGCCATGCATTATAAATTAAACCCTGTGATCTCAATTAGATGTGGAATCTAAGTAGCTAAACTCACGGAGGCAGAGGGAAGATTGGTACTTTCTGGGGATGGAGATGGGAGGGTGGGGAAGAAGGGTCAAAGGGCACAAAGATTTAACTTTTCAAGAACAATCAGCTCTGTGGGGCTAACGTATAGTGTTGTGGCTACAGTTGGAAACACTGCGATATACTTGACATTTGCCAGGAAAGAACATCTTAAGTCTTCCTTTCCCATTTTATCTCTTCATGTTTCTGTTCCTGGTCTATCTGTGTCCTCTTCAGAGTTCACACCAATGTTGGATACAGAGACCAACGTAAGCTAATATAAGTTTTAATGAATCAATTGTTACCTTCAAGTACCAGTTCCCAGTCAGATGAAAGTGAGGTCCTAGCTTTGAAATCTGGGTCAGAATTTTGGCAGAAGGCCATATACTGAGCATCCGAGGTCTTTCCTCTTTAGAGCTAGAATGCTGCAAGAGAGTTAACTAATAAAATAAAAAAAATAGGATGAATGAAAGGTGTAGCATAAGGATGTTCATTTACACACAGCTAAGAAGTTTTGTTTCCCATGGAAATAGCCCAATAAATGATTTTAAAACATTTCCTTTCCCTTAAAATATCCTCCATATCCAGATAAATTTTAATTTCCAGTTTGTCTTGTTTTCCTAAACACAACTTCAAGAATGGTTTACTTTAAACATTCATCTAAAGTTGCCATAAGACCAGTTAAGATTTAGACCAGTCTCACTGTCCTGCAAGCTCCCTTAGATGGGATTCCTCTCACATGTCTGTCTACCACCCACTCCTTTCTTCCTTCTAGTCCTGTGTGCGCTCATACACAATGCACCATTAAGCTCTATGTTGTTTGAACTTTCTGGAAACAAAACTATGTATTGCATTTCATCGTTCCTTTGCAACACTATGAAACTCGTCTATGCTGCAGCGTTGAGTTGGAGTTCATTTGTAGTCAGCGGTGCGTAAATTCCCTCTGTGTGACTGTTTCTCCCCCCTCCCTCCCTTTTCTAGACAAGGTCTCATGTAGCACAGACTGCCCTTGAACTTTCTATGTTCCTTAGGACGACCTTAAATGTCTGAGTCAATTGCCTTCACCTCTCAAGGGCTGGAGATAATAGATGTGCACACCATGCCTGGTTTATGGGGTGCTGAGAACTGAACCCAAGGCCTTTTGCATGATAGACAAGCACTTGGGGACTCACGGAACTATATCCCTAGCCTTGTACAGTATTCTCTTAATGACTCTGCTAACCATGAACACTGTTGTTGAGTCCAAGGCTATTGTTATTAAGAACACTGCCACTGTGGACACCCTCGAGTCCTTGTGTACGACTCCTGCACATGCACAGCCTTTCTTCAGAGAATATAAAGTTAAGAAGTTTGGGGGGCAGGGAAGGGAGGAGGAGGAAGTGAAGAGAGAGGTAGGAAGCCAAATAAAATTTCCAAAGCAATTGTAACAATTATAATTACTGTTTCATATTCTGGCTGTAACTTAAACTTTTTGCCAGTCTGTATTAATTGGCAGATTATTGTGTTTGAACCTTTGTTTTTTGAATGTTAATATGGTAAAGCATCATTTTCTAAATTAGTTGGCTATTCTGATATCCTATTCAGTGAAATGCTTTTCAAACACCTTCCTTGTTTTGTTTCTCAGTTGGTTGTCTTTTTCTGTACACATTTGGGATACGAGAGAGACTATATTTTGACATTTGTGTTCTAAATTTTCTTCCCTGGCATATTACTTACCTTTTCTCATTCTTTCCTTATAGTATCCTTTAAGGAAAGGCTGTGCTAATTTTACTGTGGACAAATCTCACCTTTCATAATATGCCTGTTGTCTCCTTTCTTATGAACAATTGCTTAATCCATGACAGTAAGGATAAATCACATGGATATTTTGTTCCAAAACATTCTTGGTTTTATCTATTGCAGTGAAGATTTTTCTTAAAGATTTATTTATTTTTATGTGCATTGGTGTTTTGCCTGTACACACACACACACACACACACACATGCATGCTCGTGTGTGTGTGTGTGTGTGGTGCTGAACTGGAGTTACAGACATTTGTGAGCTGCCATGTTGGTGCTGGGAATTGAACCTGGACCCCGTGGAGGAGCAGTCTTAACCACTGAGCCATCTGTCCAGTTCACTGCAGTGAAGTTTTAATGCACTGGCCCCAGAACTCTGTACTGAGCAGCTGCTTGGGTCTACAAAGGTGGTTCTATTGTTTATCAAGCTCTCCCAGAGGTTTGGGCCTCTACTTGTTCTTTGTTCTGAGATGCCATCTGTCTTAAAACTTTTAGTAGTCTTTGATTTCTATTGGAGCCAATATTAAAGTCTTTCTCAATACATTAATTATATTTTAATCAACAAAAGTTTTCATCCCTTCATTTTGATCAGATCACAAACCAACTGTTATGTTGTTCAAGGAAAGAACATTCAAGTATCTCAGGATCTCGGGTAGAGGGGAGCTGGGGGGAGAGGAACTGGGAGGAGGGGAGGGGGAGGAGAGGAGGAGGCGAGGCTACTGTCAGATATATGAGAGAATAATAAAGAAAAAAAAGACAGAAGATTGAGATAGAGCTGAATGTTGGCGATCAAAGCCAGGGCCAACCCAAGCTGATACAGTGTATGCCTCTAATCTACATGCCCAACACCCAAAGTGCAGGAGTCACTCTGTATCATGTAGATATTTCTGTCCCTGTAGGCTAACAGGTTAGCTTTGGTTTTAGCCAGATACACACAATTCTGATACTAAGTAGACAGTATACTAAATGCCCTCTCAAAGCCTTTTAAGCATACACAAATACTGCTTATTTTCATGCATCCTCTAGAAAGAACTCAGTAAATCATGTGATTAGGAAGTAATTACCCTAGAGTTTTTTGGGGAGGAGCTGGCACCTGGGGCTGTTCTAAGACACTTCATAAAGCCTGCTGCCATTTATGGGGGAGGGTGTGGGAGGCACAGTGACTCAGGAAAAGTGTCAAGTGGTAACATCGGTGTTATGTTGACTTTTATACACTTAATATACTAGGAGAGAGTATCAAGCTTGATGAAAGAGAATAAGCGAGAAGTGTCATTTGTGTGTCTCATCTAACACAGGGATAGTGACTTACTGATGCCAACCTGAGTAATCTTTGTTCCACTAATGAACTTCAGAGCCGCTCTGGTTTCTTCTTCAGAGATGAGGAGTCCATCTAAGTGTGTAAGAGTCTTTAGTCTGCCAATAACACTCAGCCTCAATGTGGCTGGCTTGGGAAAAAATATCAAAAAGTTAATTTTCATAAGACATCACATGTATTATGGCATGGAAAAGTAACACTTCTTTCCTTTCCATATAATTAAAAACGGTATATCTCTCTTTTAAAACTACTTAGCTTCTAAAACTAAAGACTTAATTTAATTCTTTAAACAATAGTTGGAATTAAATTATGTAAGGATAAATCTGTTCCATTTTCAAGATGTGAGTCAACTGCTCTAGGCGGGAGATCTCAGGAGCTGTTGCAAAGTGTCTGGTGAAAGGGATCATGGGAACCACGGTGGAGACTCATGCTTGTTGAGTGGGCAGGAAGCCAGGGAGCTCCATGCTGGATTCAGCATGAATCTCCTGCCTTTGAAATCCAACTTAACTACAGGGAGATAGTGACAACTGGAGAAGTCTGCTTTGCCAACTAAACAAAACAAAACAGAGAAGAACAGAACACAACAGAACAAAACACTATTGTTTTGCCTAGCTTAAATTCAGTGTTATCAATTTAGTAATATGGTCTGCTTAATAGAACCAGTCATTACTTTTAAAACACTATAAAGAACCTTACAAATGTTATTTAGTCATTTACTCATGAGATGTGATCTCACTACAGAACCTATGTTGGCCTTGAACTCACAACCCTCCTGTTTCTGCCTTTCAAGTGCAGTGCCTGTCTCTATGTACATTTTAGAAGCAATGAAGAAGATTCTTAAAATTACAGATTTGGGCTCATTTAAAATACTTGGAAATAGCTTTAAAGAAATAACTTTCAGATTTCCTTCTATAATAGAATTTGATTTTATAATTTAGGTTTATGAAGAGACATAATTTCTACATTTTAAAGAGAATAAATAATGGAAATTGCAAAGTAAGCCTATATGTTTATTATCCAGAGTTTAGGGCACACTGGGATATGCTGTTCCCTTCTTAACAGTGTGTTTCCCCTACCATATCAGTCTACACTTGACTCCTGTGTGTCATTATGAAAGCATTCTAGCACACTGACATGAATTCTCTGGAAGTTTGCAAAGACAATGGCTTCAATCACTCTTAGAGCAGTAAGGCATTCAAATTGTCACAGGTTACACATTATCTGGCAGGACAGCATAGCTTTTTCTTACAGTGACATTCGAATCACTAGATTACCACTCTAAACACACTTACACAGGATTTTGAAGGAAGCACAAGAAAGAGGTGTGGCTTGCCTATTTCTGGCTAGGTCTGACCAGTGAGGCAGAGACTGGCTCTGAACTTAGTGCCTGCCTTTCTAGTGGTGTCTGCTGCATACCTTCTGCCAGGGGTTGTGCTGAATGTCCAGGGTGAGAAGGCTGGTCGTATGTTTGCACAACACATTGATCTCTTCGCCAGTCTTCTTCAGCTGGTTCCAGCTCAAGTCTAAATGCTTCAGTTTCATCAGGCCTCTGAATCCCTCCAGGGTTATCACATGATTATGGCTGGCGTCCAAATACTCAAGGTTGTACTGTGGCACATACAAATAGGTGCAATGCTAACTCGGGGTTTGTGTATACCAAGTGCTTTCCCCACTTCTTTAAATATATCACATGTTTTTTATAACGTGCACAGAAAACCTACACAAGAATCACACTGCCATAAGGGTAACACACTGGGTCACTGCAATAATTCTCAGGTCAGACTTTTTTCTCTAGTAAACTTGGGAGAAGACAAGGATTGTAGGTAAGTTATGCAATTAGATTATGGCTCTGACCATGGAGTAGCACTGTCAAACATATACAAAGCCAATTCTTTTTAAAGACTATGGAGACTACAGCATAGATTTCTTCATCTCTCTGAACATAGAGCTGCAGGGTCTTGTTTGCACAGTAGGGCAGGCAAACAGCAACTTGCAAGACAACTTGTTACCCACAAAAAAACATGTCTTTATACCTAGTTATATTGTCGAAATGGCTTCAATTATAGAGTACATCCTTAGAGACAGAAATTTAATTTTAGTCTATAATTTTCTTTTTTTGGAGGTACACAGTTTCTAAAGCTGGGCCTCATGGTATAGGCCCATGTTGCTTCTAGCAATAAAACACACCTTTCTTAAAATGGTGAAGCCAAGTGACTATGGTAGTGCGTGCACTTGGATGAGAGCATGACCAGGGGAGAGTGCAGGGAGGGGAGGGCAGAGGAGGCTGCACAGAGGGCTTTGGCTCTCAGTAGCAAACTCCCCTCTTTCTGTGTGAGCCACCTATGAGCACATTCTCCTAAGAGTGCCCCAACTCGTACATTTGCATTGTTTATTTTAATGTATCTTAATGTTATTTTATAGTAAACAATCAAATAGACAAGGCCATCTGATTGACACGGTGACCACCGTGCTGTACATCAGATCCCTAGACACGTTCATCTCATAATTGAACATTTCCTCCCTTTGAACAGCATTTTCTCTCCCCCAAAGCCCAGGCTGCCAACCTGCTTCTGTGTGGTTGACTTTGTATTTGCATTTCAAAAGAGCAGCTCTTACCAAGTGGTACACATCATCTAAGCAAGTAAATTCGTTAAAGCTAATGTTCAGTTTTCGAAGCCCAGTTAACTTGGAAAGATCTCTCAGTTTACTCAAGCTATTCCCGTGTAGATTCAGATTCTGGAAGCAAAATAAAATGTGAATTGAAAAAACAAAGTAATTACTTTCTGTGACACAGTCTAGGTGTTAATATCTAACAATTTAGAATAATCATCAATGCTTCTTGGCCTTTTAAGTATAAAATAATTAAATCATCTACAATAATGCAAAGATGAGAGCATGGTTGTTATGAATAACATTCAGAAAATGCTAACACAGTAAGTAAATATGCTACGTGATGTTGAAAATTAGTAATAGTTTGTAACAACGCAGCTAGGCCTGGTATGTGATTAACATGACTTCCTATGTGGTCTAAGTTTGTTAATAATTAGCAAGAAATTCTTCTTTTAGTGAATAAATATATTGGCTAGGGTATTTATCAGGGAAGATTTGTTTCTCAGTTAGCCAGTAAACAACAGAGGCTCTCACGATTTCAGACATTAGGCAGAAAACCACCTGGGAAAGAGGTGAAAGTGTGTCCCTTGACTGAGCCACTGGACCAAGGAAGAAAATCTGAAGGTCTTGAAACATGGGGACAGAATGTCACAGAGGGAGAAGAAAGGGCATCTCAGGCCACACCTACATCACACGTTGGCCCAGATAGTCCCTGTTCATCTCATCCTCACACACACAAATGAACAGTTTTCAGTTTTGTATTAAGAAGAGTTCATGAAGCCTACATGATTCTGTGGCTTCAAAGCTCAGTTCTGAATGCTATCAAGTGAAAGAAGTATTTGTGGGTAGACTGCAAAGTAAATGATGGCACAAGAAAACAGTACAAGTAGTTGACTACAGTCCTTACAAGTGGCTCTCTACTGTCAGCCATGGTCACACACCGCAATCGTCTTATTGGTGTGGAAACAACTGAGCTTCTCACAGGGAGAAACAGCTAAGTTTTTAATTGTATTCAAAATTGGCTAAAACTGCCATGAAAGGCTAGGCTGTGCGCATTATTTCGGAATCCACTGATAGGTTGTACAGATGCATCATATTTAATATATCTGAAATGGATTCATCATCTTCTCCTTAAGAGATTCATTAGTTGTTGCACATCCCTTTCCTTTTTTCCATATATATTTGACTCTAGAAGTATCTCCCATGCCGGCTGTGCAGTCCGTCACCCACACCGGTCCCTCGCACTGACTGACTGCTCTTTGGACCGCTGCTACTGGATCTGCACAATGCCAACCTGACTGCCACTAAGGTCACCTACAAGACACCAAAGTTGGGGAAAAGGAAAGAAAAGAAAACTTAATTTAAGTAATTTAAGAAAAATTAACATTACATGTGTGTTTCACACTTGATTACTACTATAAAACACTGGCCCAATCTTCATACAACAAGAAGACTGGGTACTCTTCAAACAAATTATATAATTCCTAACAACATTGGGTAGTAACTTTAGACTTCACATACTAGATTCAAATTCCAAATTCAGGTTTCTCTTCCAATTTTATTCCTACCGTACTTACCACAATATGGCTGTAAATATTAGTCTTAGCAAGGGAAATTATTGTCTTCTCATCCAAACTAATGAGTTTTGGGCGGGGCTTAATCCTGGGCTCCATCTTCAGAACTTCATCATCAAATTTCAAATCCTGTGAGAATACTAATCCTTCAGAATACTTTTTGCCTTCTTCTAGAATAACATTGTTTAATGTAGAAAATAAGGAGTGGACTTTGACCTAAAACATATTTCAAATGTTGAAAATTCAGTTGATTATTTGTTACATAAAACCGAATAGGCTGTATAGAAAACAGTTGAGTTTTTAGTTATACAATAATATCTAGAATAATAAAAATCACTTTAGTAGCCAGGCATTGGTGGCTCACGCCTTTAATCCCAGCACTTGGGAGGCAGAGGCAGGCAGATTTCTAAGTTTGAGGCCAGCCTGGTCTACAGAGTGAGTTCCAGGACAGCCAGGACTACACAGAGAAACCCTGTCTCGAAAAACCAAAAAAAAAAAAATCACTTTAGTAAATTTATAAGCATAGATTAAGATTGTGAGCTAGGCATGGGTGTGTCAGTTCTCACCCATAAAGATTTCTTAAAACTGGCAAAGAATACATTTAAAATATTTTGTGGCATAGAACAGAAACAAGGGTTAAGAAATTATCAGACATAAAGCAAAAGGCATTGATATGACATTTAAGATCAGAATTGTGACTTTTAGAAAATACATATGCAGGTAATAACTTTTTAAGACCAGATCCAAGGAAATGTAATGTTTAGAGTAAATAAATAAAGGAGGAAGCTACTATTGGTAGGTACTGGGTAAGTACGTGACTATAGCAAGAACTGTGCATGAATGAGTAAGTAAGAGCTACATGAATAAATAGAACTGACCCTAGAAGAAAAGAAAATAATTAACCAGGGAATATTTTTTAAATCCAGGAGAACACAGAATCTATAATGTTACACTATAGAAAAGAATAGAATAAATATTATGATAAGTATAAAAACAAATAATAAAATCAAATACTTAATAAGTATTAAGAAGCCAAATGAATATAATAGCATATTAAGGTAACATCCTGGAATCCAGTACTGAGGAAATATCCCATAGCAAAGAATTAAGAGCTGAATATGAGAAAAAAAGGAGAAAGTCATTTCCACATCTTTTAGCAATCATTTCAGTGTCACTTCTCCAGAGCAGACTTCAGAAGATTCAACAGAGAACTGAAAAGAAGAAATAACCAAAGGAACTAAGAGAAGAAAACCTCCCAGGAGTAAAGATGAAATTGAACATCAGATTTGAAGAGCTCATGAAGTGGCGAGCAGCGAGCATGACGAGCATGACGAGCATGACGAGCATGACATCTGGCTGGCGCCAGTAACCTGTTCAGACTGCCCTCCTCTACGCTGCGTTGCCATGGAAGCTAAATGAACTACTGCTTACTATTTGTCTGAACTTCTGTGTACTTGACAGGTAGAATCCATTATGAGAACATTAAAAGAAAAAAGTAAGATGCCTAGAATTATATTTAATACAAAGGATTAAAGAAAGACCTAAGTACTGAAGAGAGAACAGACACATAATCATATGAATGAAGTGGGCCAGCGTGGTTCTGGACAAGAAGACAAATGATTCAAAATATTTAAATCAGGGGCAGAGAAATAGTCCAGCGGCTAAGAGCACCTGCTGGACAAGCACAAGAGCCTGAGTTTGAATCCCTAGCACCTGTGGAAAAAGCTGAGTGTGGCCACTTGTGCCTGGAAGCCCAGCGATGTGGGCTGGGGCAGGGGTGTCCCAGGAGCTCAAGCCAGCCAGCCTAGCCCAAAGGGCAAGTGTGTTTCTGGTTCAGTGAGAGATCCTGTCTCAGAGCAATAAGATGGACAAGGAGAAGACACCTGATGTCCCGTACTGGCTTACACATGTACACAATTCATATTCATAAACTAAACACCTTCACACACCAACACAGCTAATTCACTCTAAATGAATTTTCAGATTCCATATCAATCACATCTTAGTAGGAATTTTAAAAACAGAACCGGAAAACTAATTTTAGAGTTCGAGAAAAAATGTTCAAGAATTTTTTTGAAAAAAAAATGTTCCTAACAGAAACTGATGAGCTGATTATAAGTTTTTGTAGGAATAAAAATGTTCAAGAAATTTTCAAAGTTTTTAAAACTGGAGCAAGAGAATTTATCCTATCATATATTAAAATGCATTATCAAGATTGTATTTAACCAAAACAAAATAGATTCTGAAGTTAGATAAATCAATCAATAGAAGAGAGCAGAGATTTATACATAGATTTTTTTTTTAAGTGTTAAAATAATGTAATGAGTATGATAGTATTTCAAAACATAGCAAAAGGACAGTGATTAAATAGTGTCCATTCATTGTCACATTTAAAATGAAAAGACAACAGACGATTTGCATTACAAAATAAAGTACTAATAGTCACAATATATAATTTTAAAAATCAGCATGAAAACAACCATTTTGTAGGATATAACAAGTGATTTGTAATACGGTGAATAGGTTTATGCATATGAAATTTGAAATATTCTACATTTTTGCTTAAGAAAATAGAAAAAGTTTGATTGTGTATCATATTATCAAGGATGCAAACAAAACAAAAACCAACCAACCAGCCAAACCAACAACAAAAGCCCCATGCCACACTCTGCTGGAAACACATAAAGTGGTCAGACCTCGGTGAAGGGTATGGGGCAATGCCAAAACTTAGACTGCGTGCATCTGTGGACTTATATTGTTCTCTGTAGCTCTCTCTTGCACAGGAGCGTCTATAGTCATATAAAGACACATCTATAATAATGTTCACTCAAACAAGATTTAAATAGTTAAAACTACATACAACCTATAAATGTTATCAGCACAGGAGGACTTAAATCAGTTTTCCTGAATAGTATACAGTCTCAGAAAGAAAAAAATTATACGTCTATGTGCAATGCAATGAAATATGTTCGCAGTGTATTGTTGAAAAGCAAGACGTGGAGCTCGATTCTGCCAGCTAAGACTGTGTGCGTGTCAATAGAAAAGGACTGAAAGCAAACCTGCAAGACTGTTAGGGGATGCATCGGTAAGAGGAACGGGCAGGAGGCTAAGGGGGAGGCAGCTTCCTAGGCTTATTCTATAGGCATCCATAGGCTTTGGATGTTTCCCAGTGAGACTACAGTTATATAATAAAACCTATAATGTGCTCACATAATAAAAGTATTCAGGTGTCGTGATGACAAGGCTCACAGAACAGCCATTGTGTGTGTGCACACATGCACACAAAGCATTGGAACATATAATACAAGCTCTGCCTAACATTGCTGGATTTCAATTGATTCCACTCCAGGCTAAGGAATTCATGTTTTTAAAAATTGTAAAAAAAAAAAAATGCATACCACTGTAGTATACTCAAATTCAACGATGTACTCTGGCAAAACAAGGTCATGGTCGAAGACAAACCATTTGTACTGCCGATAGCCACAGTCACAAGTTCTTTGTCCTGTGATAGAATCTAGAGTTAGAAAAAAGTCTGGCAACACACACTCAAAATACAGTAAACTCCAGCGTAGATAAGGTGACAACAAATTCTTATCAACAACTTCCCACAATTACAAAATTGAGAATGTTATAACATCCTCTGGGGCCCCAACAATGGGTGTCAGAACGACTACAGCCTCTTCCCCACAGAGCAGGATTGATGGTCAGCTTATCATTTTCCTCTTAAATCTTTATTCTACTGAGGACTAAATGGCTGTGGAGTTTTGATAAACGCAGCACTCTGAGATCTTTATTAAAGGTCCTTCTTTTTTAATCCTTTGGAAACCAGCACTCACACATGAAACCCTCCATCCCCATGACTTCCGAAACCACTGATTCAAACACTGCAGGGCACAAGTATTTGGTTTTAGAAAAAGTGTCTGTAGTGAACTGTACTTTTGTCACTGCCTCTGGAACAATACGTGTGGCCACAGCCTGTGGCGTTTCATTTACACTGTATTAGGTATTTTGGAGACGGTGTCATGTGCCCAGGAAGGCTGTGCAGATGGCATGCAGACACCATGCCATTTGACATAAAGGACTTAAGAATTTAAGAAGGTTTTTTTATCTATAGGTGTGTGTGTGCCCCCTCCTACTCTGTGTGTGTGTGTGTGTATGTGTGTGGGTGTGTGGGTATGTGTGTGTGTGTGTGTACTCTAGAACTAATTCCTCACAGATACTGAGAGTTGAATGTGTAGGTGAGTACACACACACACACACACCCACACACCCACACACCTACAACACACACACATACACACACATACACACACCCACACACACACACACCTACCACAAATACGAATTAAATTAATGAAATAAATTTCAACACATGTCACTGATATGAGTAACAGAAAACTCATTACTATCTAGAGGTAGGTTTTCATAGAGAAGTTTGTAGGTCTTGTTAGGTCAAGACTGGATCACGCTATAAGTTATAAACTGTTGTATTAAATAGGAATGTTTTGTACTGACAAGGATGAAACAGCATCTTTCTTTTTGGCAGACATACTTAGCACGTGTCTCTGAGGAACAAACACCGAGTTAACCATGGGATAGTTGGCTTTACTGATGGGCTCCTGGTCACGAGCCTGAATACTCTGGCCAAGAAAAACCTTCGCAATGAGGATGGTGCCTAAATACGAAAAAAGACATAATTTTAACAAATATGACCTTAACATATTTCCAGTGTAACGTTTACTAATCTCAATGCTCTGTAATGGCAGAGGCCATGGCTATCTTGATACTAGATAGCACACAATACACAACTTGATTCAAAGTAGGAGTTAGGACATATCTGTTAAATTAATAAACTGGTCCTAAAATGGGCATCGTGATTGCAGTGAGCACACTAAGTGCTGGACATGGTGGCTCACGCTTATTAATCCCAGTGCTTGAGAGGCAAAGGCAGGGTCCTTACAACTTTTTTTTTTTATTTTTGGTTTTTTGAGACAGGGTTTCTCTGTGTAGCCCTGACTGTCCTGGAACTCACTCTGTAGACCAGGCTGGCCTCAAACTCCTTACAACTTTTAAGCCAAGTTTTGTTACATACTGAATTGCATATCACTGGGCTATAGAGTAGAAAAAGAAAAATAAACAAATAAAACTATAAAGAAACTAGAAAAGAACACAATAATTTAGCAATGCCCCTGCTGTGTGTGTGTGTGTGTGTGTGTGTGTGTGTGAGGTCTCTGTATGTGAGTGTATGTGACTCTGTGTGTCTCTCTGTATGTGTGTCTGTATGTATTCTCCCTTATCATGTAGGTTCCAGTGATTGAACTCAGGAACTTGCTGAGACAACTTCTGTCTCTTCCACCCGAGGTTTAACAGGTACTAAATACAAATCTATGAAATGGAAGGACAGATATTTCTTCTTTCACAGATTTTTGAGATCCTTGCAATCTGCTGAATACTAAAGATTCCTATGAGTCAATAGAGTTGAAAAATTCTAATCATTACATATACATTATATATAAATAAGCGATTTTTAATATTTTATTTTTACTTGTGTGTGTATGTGTTCCATGGGCACGTGCATGCGTGTGTTTGTGTACATGAAACCAGTGCCTGTGCAGTTAAGAAGAGCGTGTTGGAGCCCCTGAAACTGGGGTTACAAGGGGTTATGAACCACCCAGTGTGGACGCTGGAACTAACTAACTCTGGTCCTCTGCAAGAGCAGCCAGTGCTCTTATGCACTCAGCCAGCTCTCCAGGCCTGTTTCTTTATTTTTACTCTATGAAAGATATAAAATGTAAATCAGGTGAGCCTGTTCTAGAAATGAATTTTAGAAGGATTAAGTAGATGGTAAATATGAAGTTTTCTAATAATGGAATGGGAAAGAATGATTTGGAAAGTATCAGAGGGTTTTTTTTCCCCAAGTACAGAGGCCTTGGTTTAGCAACCAGCTTGTGTTTCTGATGTTATTTCACTACATGAAGCCATGCATAGTTGACAGCTTGCTGTGAACCATCCCAGCAGAACTGTGGTCTTGATCCCGGCATGCTGTTCTCAAAGAATCATCAGGTGCTTGTGTGCTGCTAGCCCAAGGCCCCAGGCCTGCCAGGCAGCCATTCTGCTGCCATGCTGCACCTCCTACCACAACAGGTGTCCCTAGTTGAGGACAGACCAAAGTTCTGCCTCCCGATGCTCAGTCAGCTTGGTGACTGAGAGATGACAGAATAAGCGCCCTTAACCCCTAGCCTGATTGTTGTCTGTTTCCTTTATTGTTTGCATTGATACTTCAGATTTATACTTATAGTAACTGTAACTTTATATTTAATTTTGTGATTATTTATATTTGTAGGCACTGTGTAGGGGAAACTGGTTTACACAACACCAGACAGTGCCTAAGATACAATAAGCATTTAATGAGCACATTGTTAATTAGTATATTCTGATTAATGAAGAGTGGAAGGGGAGGCAAGAGAAGGCACAGGGCCTGGTCTTTTCTCCCAGCCTGTAAGCAAGCATTTCCACAGGTGTTTTACAGGTTGGTTCTTGTACACTGCCATCCATTTAAGTTGCAAGGATGGTATTTACTAACTAAATAAATTATTACACAGTTTGCCTCCTACAGAACAATGTCTAACCCACATTCCACATGCTTTACAACTTGTCTCCTGCTGATAGTAAATCAATCAGGTTTTCTCATCACCTTAGATCGTGGTGACTCAGAACAAACACATTCCATCTTCCTGACTGCTCTATCTGATTATTTTGTATACAAGCCAATTCTTTTCTCCTTCTCATGAAGCTATTGAGTGCAAAAAAAATAAAAAATAAAAAAAAATACACGTGCGTACTTCTGAGTTTATTCTTCTGATGCAACAGAAGGACAGAAGCAGCCTCTGAAAAGCATATGCAAGTTGGGTAAAATATCGGAACAACAAAGGTTCTCGTCTTCCTAAGGCTGATAGACAATAAATACAGAGCCAACGGTGCAGCTGAGCTGATAGAGGCATGTCACTCTGTTGGTGAGTACGCCACACAACAATTTGGACAGTGTCTCTTGGATTGATAAAACCAAGAATGGAAAGGATCCAGAAGAGATAGAGGAGCTGAGGCCTTGTTGCTTCAGAAGCACTGACTGTTACCATGTCTGTAGAGGTCACTCTCTGACGGGCATTTCTTCTCCTCCTTGTACTTCTGCTGGAGGAACTCAATTCGGGGACACTCACACATACTGAGGCTGTTCACAAGGGTAACAGCTTCCTTTCTGAGAGGCGGCTGCAAAGGAGAAAACATATATAAGGACTTCTTATTTAACTGTAAAATCAATAGCATTCCTACTTGGATGCAGATAGCTTATTATTTTCCGGTTTTGTGTCACCAAAGTAATCTGCAAAGAGATATCTCCAGGTGCAGCTTTATTATGCAAAGATATTTAAATATTCAAAATCCACATGCAAATAGGTCTATACAAAAATGCTAAGGAACAAAATTTGTTCCATAGGGAAAACCAGCCAAAGACACAACCAACGTCAGCACTGTGTGGTGCTGAGTTCAACAGCTTTCAACAAGGACTTGTGGAAAACTCTTGTTATCTCCAAAAGGAAGGCCCTGTTGGGGTGAGGTGTTACATCAGTAAAGATCCCATTCATTTTGGGTCTATGCCGTACAGTCGACAATATATTCCAGAGACAAAACATTTCCAATTGTGCATAGACATCTTAGCTTTGTGACTAACTTCACTTCTTCCAAACTGTGCGAGAATTATGCAAAGAGCCAACAGCATCACTGTTCTGAGTAAGCATCCTAGAGCTATGAGGGAGACGAGAGGCTCCAAGGACGGGAGTACAAAGTCACGATCTGAGCTCAGATCTTTTTGTCCTTGTCTCAACCTCAGAGCTTTAAATTGATTATTAGTTTTCTACTAATAGCCATATTTTTAGAACTATGTCTTTTCTGAAATGATATATATTATTTCCTAATTGAAATCCAAAGCTACCCAAAGAAGTTCTTTAAAAAAAAAAGGCAGACTGGTTCCTGTGACCACAAAGTCCATGCTTTAGCAAACGGTCTTCCACTCTGCAATGGTCATCCCTACTTGCTTAGTTACGGTCTCTGTACACTGCACATGGGATCGTAAAGCTAGTTTCGCCCTTGGGGAACAGAAAGGAGTCAGGAACTATGAACAATAACTAAAAACATAAGACATCTCAAGCTGTGTCAAACAAGATCTCCTTCTTAACTGAAATGAGCAGAAGGTGGTGATGAGATGCTGCCTCAGGCTCTAAGATAGGAGGGAATCCAAACAGAAATGTAAAGAAAAATTACTTTACGATGAGAAAATATACTAAGGCACAGGCATAGGGGTGATGATCACGTTCACTCATTCGCCAGATTTTTGTTGAGAACCTAGTCTATAAATAGAGTCTTTGCCCTTAAGCACCAGTAGAGAAAGGTTTGCAAATGATTGCATTTCAACACAGTTCTGTTATAATGATTCTCAAGTGCTTACTACTTAATGAAGCCAGTGCTTAACAATTTGGAGGATTAGCCAGCGTTGTCCACTCTCGCTCTTTAACCTGCAGCACAGGGACAGTCGAGAATAAGATGACCCCTTTAAAATAAACGAGAGACTTGATCCTATCCAGCCTGCTGTGTGTGCAAGAGCTAATCAATTTTATTCTTAAACCTGTCAAGTGGTGGAACTGACATAGTTTGGAAACTATGCACAATGCAGAAAACAATAGAACGAAAAGCAGGAAATTTGTTTTTTCAAAACTAAGTGGAAAGTTGAGTAAATTCGGTGGAGGTTAGCTGTTTAAAAGCTCTGCCAAAGAGGTTCTGGCTAGTCAACAAAAGGATGGACTGGGTATTAAGACTATCTTGTACCTCACCGGTACAAATAGGAATAATTGTGCTCTAATTGTATTCTGAGAGAAAAGCTTTATTTTAACAGGAAGGGTAATATGTAGGAGGAGCTAAGGGGAAAGGAGCACCGAGAGGAAAAGATGGAGTAAGGAGAGGAGAAGATGAAGTAGATGAGAAGCTCGGTAATGAGAGAGAAAAAGAGAGAGAAAGAGAGAGGGAGCATGGAGGCAGTAGTTCACATGTCTCCACTAGTCAAAGATAGTTTACATAGTTAGGTTGGGTATTAGGTTACACTTCTGATTGAGCATTACCATACTTACAAAGCCCTTGATTAACATTTAAAAAATTGTATAAAAGCCAAATGGAAAAGGGGGGGGCACGGGATAGGGGTTTTCTGGGGAAGGGAAATGGGGAAAGGGATTGGCATCTGAAATGTAAATAAAATATCCAATAAAAAAAAAAAAAAAAAAAAAAAAGCTCTGCCAATGATATGTCCAGGCAGAGCAAACCCTAAGTTAGAGAAGGCTCCCACAAAGTAGGTGGGTTCTTGGGCTGAAACCATTTCAAAGACTCTAAGAACTGCCAAGTGCAGAATGAAATGTGGTTCCGGCCTGGAGTTCAAAGTCATTGTCAGAACAGGAGAAAGCAAGCAGGCCTAGCCAGGGGAGGAGCAGCATCAGTGTTCTCGCTTATGTGTGTCACAGTACACACCCTGGGACGCAGGCCTCTGTAACACTGGGCTACGGCTGCCTCATCAGGAGGCTGCAGGAAAGTGAGCCAGATGTGTTGGAGCTCAGGGACCCAGTGATGATGCAGTATTAGCGGTAAGGTGTGGCAGAGAAGTAGAAAGAAACGGTAGCACAAAAAGGAAATAGAAAGCCGAATGGCAGGTGGAAAGCACAGCCGAAGCAAGGCAATGGATGCTTTCCACACGTAGTTTATAGGTTCATGTTGAGTTTAGAGCCAATTAAAGATTTCAAAGTCACCAATAAAAGACTCCAAGAAGAGTCAAGTCAAGGCAGATGGATAGAGACGTGGAGGTCTGCTTGCTTGTGTTCTTCTTTTCACACCCAGACTCTGGCAGTCACCAAGCTTCCTGGGAAACGGGAGCAGAAGTCTACTGTACACAGTGATGCAGGGATGGGGAGACACGATGGACCAGCGGCAACCCATGAGTGTGCTGGGTGAGAGCGTGTACTACCTTGCTTGTGTCACTGTCTTTGAATCCCCTTTCAAGTATTTGTAGCAGATGCTTTTTCTTTACTGTCACTTCAGGATCAAAGACATAGAAGAGGCACTCCAGCATCTTTCGATAGGTCCTTAGGAAGAACAGAGGCAGAGAGAGGGT
>JANHMN010000022.1:2120185-2141056 GCA_030674055.1 Rhabdomys pumilio | reverse complement strand
CAAGATCCAAACACTTCTGGAATTTCTCTTCAAATCTCAGTCTCAGAATACGGTTGTTAACTTTAATGACACGCTTGACTTTCACCCCTGTGATGCCGTATGCTCTGAAGTCCCAGGTGCAGAAACGCGAGAGAATGAGTTCATAGCAGGAATTAAACCTACGTGGGGATACAGAATACACACGTAAAGCAGAACAAAAGATTGCCTGCAAGATGCCGAAGGACAGGAATCACATGCAACAAAGCCCGTAGGTCCTAGTGTGTGACATCTTTTGCTAAACACTTCATCAGATCACAGCAACTGCATTTTTGTTCCAATGGGCATATTTGATGAACAAAAGATGCTAAAATTTGAAACACAGTAAAATGTCCCTTTAATTATCTATTATCTAGTTCTTCTGCTTAAAGATGATGTTGACTGAATAGAACAGTCCTTCCTTCCTAAGATATTTATTAGTTCAGTGTAGCCACGTATTCAGGCTATGCCTTCATCTTTCTTTTCCTGGTTCTTTGAAATGATTCATTTTAAAATTTTTATTTATTTTACATTTTTTTTATGGTGTTAAGGATTGAACCAAGGACCTTCTGCATGCAGGGAAGCCCTTTGTCACTGAGCTATCCCCCAGTCTCCAATAGACTTGGAAAGTATGCATTTCCTCGGGAACCAGAATTATGGCTCTCATTTCCACTGTCCTTAGGTGATTTTATCTGGCATTTCTGTCTGTCTGTCTGTATATATGAATGTATTCATACACAAATAACTATTTCTATACAAATAGTACCCAAATTTGAATATCCACTGTTTTCTGAAATACTAGTTTAAATGTGTAAATGGCCTTTCAAAGCTAACTTCTCAGCACTCAGCCCCAACCTGTAATTAAAACGGCAAGAGTGACTGTCTCCACTCTTTCTACCCTCTAGCATGCCTGTGGCAATCTCAAACACATGCTGAATCAGACCCTGGGTCATCATCAACACTGGGTCTGTCTTCTTTGGGGTTATCATTGTCTCTGGGTCTATCCCAAGAACTTCCTAAGTAAGGTAGGGCTATAGTGAGAAGAGAGGTGTCCACCCTCTCTCTCCTCAGGTTTTATTCCAAAGGGTGTAGTTATTCGATAATATGTAAAGCCATAAATATAACAAATGTTAGAGAAGAAAGACTTAGAAGAGAAGCCTTGGGTGAGGTCTGTAGAGGGCACCTTCTTGAAGCCTCGGAGATCTTCCAGGGAGAAAAGCCTGAGAACCATAGGAGGAAGATATGGCAGCTTTGTGAAACTCCAGAACAAGGATCCTTTCAATGTCTGGTTGGCTCTCTGCTGCCCTCATGTGGCTGCTCTCATAGAATTACAATTTTGTCTTAAAATTGCACAGAATGGAGATTAAGAGCAGAAAAAGAGACCATTTAACAAGGAAGCAGATGATGCTTTATAAGATACGTTTGCTCCGTAACCATTTGAATGGGTGTGAGGGCTACAGCCACAGAGGGAAGATGGGTGGTTTCTGAGCCCAATATGTAAACTCCTAGCTTAAAGCACATGACTTACCCCGAAAGGCTTGATCAGTGCAGGAGACTAATAGCCCAAATGACCTCTATATTATATGTATGACCCAGACCATGGCAGGTCTTTACATGCAGCCTCTCTCTAGAATTCCCTTTCTTGCAAGAGATGAAGTACACTTTGAGGTAGATTTTGATGTAACTGTGCCTCCTTGTGGATCAGGGATTGTAGTACACCAGGAAACAGTAACAAACTGTTCTGTTTAAATGCTTACAAGTGAGAACAAGCCTGGCTGGCAAAGTCGGACTGAACCGAGTTTCATTCTTGCCTTGCCGAGAGCGTTCCCTGACTGGCTGTGATACAGGGAACCCCGCAGCTGATGTCTGGCTCTGTGCACCTTCTCCTACTACCCAGTGGCCATGTGCCCACTGCTGGCTTAGCTTCCAGACAGCTTCCCCTTTGCTACAGGCCTGCTGACAGCCAGGAGGCCTCCATGGTGGCAACCTGCTGTTGAAGTTGTGCTGATCCTATCTGCCCTGTCTGGTTTAAGCCAGTGTTCAGAATCCAGTGCTGCCCGCCCAGCAACTGTATAAACATTGCAAGGACAACAGTGGAACATAAACCTTTTTCTTGACATTTTTACCAACTTCCCGTATACGTTTTGCTGACTGGCTAAGAAAAAAGACTGGGTGTTGAGTAGCCCTGCTGAGGTGTGCAGGGCCTGGCTCAGGACCATAAAGCAACGGGACAAAGATACAGGTGGAAAATGCAGGACAGCAAAATTTCAGCAGACGGATATTTTGATAAAAACTATTTTGAAAATGAGACGCTTTACAAGTTGGTCGCCTGGCTTGGGATCGACTGTAAGCACAATTATTTTTGGAGCTCTACTTAAGGCTCAGATTTACCATTCATCAGCTCGAGTGCCTTCTTCAAAATGGATGTTCCCCACAGTCTCCAGCTCAGTTAGCAGAAACGGGGTCAGTAAGCCGTGGCTCCTCTTCCTCTGTTTTACTTCAGTACGATAAACTGCTTCAATTCTACGAGAGACAGAATACACACGCAGGGATTCCTCAGATCCGAACTCACAGCCCCGAGGCACAGGCGCTCACTCGTGTCGCAGCACAGAACACACACTTTAGTATCAGTTATTTCTTGCTTCCAGTGGATGAGTAACGTTAGTGTTAGTTGTTAGGCCCAGAACAAGATATTCCGTTCCTGGCAGTGAAAATCCCCACTGATTCTGTTACCCTCATTCAGAGTCTGAAAAGCTAAGACTCTCCTGGATCTAAAAACATGGCTGTCAAATTTTAGACAGGTTGTTTTGTCTTCTAACACCAAAGTATTCCCAGCACCACGCCAGTACTAATAGTACTTCCATCTAAAGAGCTAGTGGTAGGGTCACCAGGCATTGTGCCCTTCCCCCAGGCCTGAGCAGGCCTGCAAATCACTTACCACAATAGACCAAACAGCAGTAGGACCTAGAAGGAGGCATTGCCTTGCCAGTCTTGGCGCCCTGCAGTCTGCTACCCAGCTAAGAAGAATGGACTGCCTGCTGAGCTAGCCTCGGCGCCTTCCAGACTACTATCTCCTCGCCTAGCCCCTGGGCTGAACCGAGAAGAGACTCTGGGGGGTGGGGCTTCCCCTTTATATGTGAAAGCAAATTATTAAACTTTGGGCCTTGATCAGAATACTTTGTCTTGGCCCCACGTTTCTCTCACCCTCCTTCCCGTTAATTCCCAGGCTTCGTCTCAGGAGAACCTGGTAACAGTGGCTGCAGGCAGCTACAAGGCATGAAGGAATTGCCCACCTCCAAACGGTACAATCCCATTGTTAAGATCATTACCCAGTGTCCCATTTACCCAGTGTCCCTATAAATGAAAGAGCAGTGTGAACCAGCAAGAACTGTAGTGTGCCTTGCTGGTCTAGTCTACTTGCTGGGTTTCTGAACTAAGGGCCACACAATTGCTTTTAGTTTGCAGACAGAAGCAGAGATGCGACACTCTGCCGAGTGGAGGAGACACTGTACTTAATAGAAAATGGCTTCAGCCAGAGCCCAGCTTTGAGTGGGTGGGGCCCTAGGAACCTGGTGTGCCAATACAGTTCATCTTCTCTTTTCTCCCATTTATCAAAGGAATCGACCTCAACTCTTGGCTTCCAACACGGTTATTCGTTCCTGTTACCAATCTGAATGACCAGACAGTTCGGCAAACATACTCATGGAGCTTCTTGTTCCAGAATGTGACTCTGTCATCCAGGGCGTTCAGCTTGGTCAGTATCTTCTGCTGCAGAATGGACTCCTGCGTGATGGCCTCGCTATTCCGGGGTTTCTCGGTCTCCGGCGCAGTATCGCTCTGCCCTTTGCCAGAGATCTTGAGCTCAGCCAGTTCCCGTTCTAACTGTGGAAATCAACGCACCAGAGAGCAAATTAAAAGTAAAACATGATTAAGACAAATCCTCTATTCAGATACTCATTTTGTGGTGAGATTTATTAGTCAGTTTAAATGATCAAAGTAGAAATCCAGGTAGCTCAAGCTTTATAAAAATCAAATAGGTGGCTTTGACCTTGGTGCAAATTCAGCTAGTGTCTATTGAATGTGTGACATGTTAGAGAGGAAGCGTGGCCGTCTCTTCACTGAAAACAAGCACATTAAAGAAACAGGCCATGAAATGTTGAGCGTGCTTATTAAAGCCAAGTCAAATTACCACCAACGCTGTCTGCACGTGAATAAAACCTTACACTTCACATCATGTAATTTTTAGCATAATAACTATTCAATGTTTCAATTTTTAAAAACTATGTCTGGAAAGATAAAACCATAGAAAACACACAAAGAGGAGACAATGTTTTCCTTTTGACCAACTCAAAACTACACCCTGCATCAGATTTTAATATTTGAAGTTCGTTGCCCATATTAGGCTTTTTGGCATTAATTGGGATATTTAAAATATTGCTTTAAATATTATTTATCTTGATTACTTAGCCTTTGGGTCATTTCTTTAAAGTTTGAGACCAGGATAAATCTCCTGTAGGATTTAAAGATAAACTATAACGCACATTATTTATAAAAAGAAATTTACTAGTTAGCTATATTTCTTCATTTACATAGCTACAACTGGCTGCTATAAGAAAATTACATATTTAAACAATGTATGCAGTTTATATATTATATACTCCTTTCCCTGCTTGTTGGTTTTAATTAATATGGTTGAAATCTGAAGTGTACCCACATTTGAAACTCTGGACATATTTTAGATATTCAGATAAGGAACATTCAGAGTTCATGTAAATATTCCAAAATGTGAAAGACTCCAAACTCTGAAATCCATTTGGTTGTGAAGCATTCTAGGTGAGAGAGTCTCAACCTATATATTTGAAAATGGAACATTATAAAATGGATTTTGACATTTTGGTCTTTCTGTGGGTTTTAGTCCAATCATTTAGATTTAATTAACATTGTACTTCAAGAATCCCATTCTGATTATAAAACAAAAACATGCTCATCTGTAGAAAGGGCCATTAAATACATTTCAAACCTCTATTTCATAAAAACTTTATTTTATTTTTTACCTTTAAATCATGGATATGTGGGTATATGTAATGAATGAAGGTCCTTGTGAAAGCCAAGGAAGGCGCTGGATTTCCTGCAGCCAGAGTTCCAAGAGGCTGCGAGTCACCAGGCACGGGTGCTGACAGGCGGCTTCAGTCCTCTGCAAGAGCAACCGAGCCCTCTCTCCAGCCCTCCAACTCCACTTGTTAGTGACCACACAGTAGCCCTACTGTGAGACGGTCAGCTTGTCTTCTTGTTAAAGGTTTCGGTAGCATCTGATGCTTTGTTGCTATCAATGGGGTGGTGATAAATAACCATAGAATAAAGAATACAAGTAACTCTGCTGAGCTGAAGGCCACGAGCTCTCTGAAGCTGTGTGGCCACGGCTCACTCTCATGAGCAGGACAGAGTGGATTACGGTCGTCTGCACCACCTAATGCCGTTGTGTGCTGTGCTTTGATAGGTTTCAGTAAAGGTGGTTTCACATTGCATTTGAAAATTCATAAAGGAGTGCTCCATTCAGGTGCTTATTAGTCGTTGTAATGGATCCATTCGTAAAGTGTTTTTATATACTTGTGTATTTATATACTCCCTCCCATTTTTCTATTTGTACATCTCATACCTTATCTTCCTAATGGATGCCCAGTACTATGGATAGGATTTCTTTGGGCATGCATCCTGTTTCTTGAAGATAGTTTAATGTCTTCAGACTTTTTTTCCTTAATGTGTATGAGTACAAGCATGTGGAGGCCAGAAGCCAAACACAGGTGTTGTCCCTCAGGCACTGTCCATGCTAGTTTTTAAGCCAGGGTATCTCACTAGCATGGAGTCTGGCCAGTGAACACGAAGGTTCACTGGTCTCCACTTCCCCAGCTCTAAGCTGGGCAGCATGCGTTACCATGGTTACCCTTTTACAGGCACTCTGGAGGCTGTAAAAGGTCCTCACGTTGTGTGGGGGGCACTTTACCTACGGAGCCATCCCCTCAGCGCACATGCTCACCTCTCATGAAGAGTGCCTTTAGCATAAACACATCTTAGTTTTTCGTTTTGCAATCTGATCTTACATCTTTTCTCTTTGCAATGTCTAGTATTTGACAGGTTGAGATTGGCTAAATCAGTCCATCTACGTATTTATTCTTGATATTTTATCATTTACTTCTTATTCCCACTGACATTTTTGGTACAGTGCAAACTAAGCACCCAGCTCCCCTCTTCTAAACACCCTGGCTTTGACTGTTATCTAATGTCATTTGTTAAATTCATTGTTTCTTCATGTTTTTGAAAAGTTACGGAAAATTTTACACTCACAAGGTTTTGTTTTCAAATAAACGATTCCTAACTTTTTAAGATCTACTTTTAATAATCTAATTATTCTGCATAAAAAGCACACATACTACTAAAATAGTTTGATTTGATGTTCCCCATTGTATACCTATATGTGAGTGCGTATAGCTGTGTCTGTGTATGTGTGAGTGTGTGTATGTATGCGTGAGTGTTTGAGTGTTTGTGTTTGGGCATGTGAGTGTGTATGTATGTGCGAGTGTGTGTGTATGTATGTTTGTGTGTGTGTGTGTGTGTGTGTGTGTGTGTGTATGAGTGTGTGTGTTCAGGTATATTCATGCCACAGGACATGTATGGAGGACAACCTCAAATGTTGGTCCTCACAGTCCACCTTGTTCGAGACCGAGCCCCTGTTCTATGCTGCATAAGTCCTGTCTCTGCTTCCCAGTCTCACTTTAGAGGACCTGTGACCACAGGCATAGGCTCCCAAGCCTGGCTTTACATGGGCACTGGAGATCAGAATGGAGGTCTCACACCCATATCTGTAAAATAACCATACGTAGAATGCAGCTCAGTTAAATATCTGGAGCTAAAGTATTTTTAGAGTAAACCTGACTCAAATCTCAGTACTAACCACATGCACACAGGGTGGGAGTGAACGGGCAGTGGAGTTAAGGATTTCCCAGTTTGTTGGATAATTTTCCTACACTGTGGCCACTGAAATTTTGCATGACTAAATCTTACCGTTTTCTTTGCAAAGTTGAATAATTTTATCCGTTCTTCCGGTAGCTTCTGTAACTTGCATTTCCTATCATTCAGTTTTTCAAGTTCTTCATTCAAATGTCTCTGAACAGTTTTTATTCGCATGTTATAATACATTATTTTTTTCATTGCTGTGGACTGAAGGTAAAAAGTTAGAGAAAACGAATTACAGGTAGCTGTGTTGGCTAGTTTATGTCAACTTGACATGAGCTGAAGTCATTTTGAAAGAGAGAACTTCAGTTTAGAATATATTCCACCATATTCGCTGGTGGTGCATTTTCTGGATTGATGTGGTCCTGGGCTCTAGAAGAAAGCAGGTAGAGCAAGCCACGAGGAGCAGGCCAGCAAGAAGCTCTCCTCCACGGCCTCTGCACCAGCTTCTGCCAGGTTCCTGCTCTGACTTTTCTGGGAGATAAATCCCAAGAAGTAAGCTGCAATAAACTCTTTCCTCCTTAAGAGTTTTTGGTCACAACAATAGAAGTCTAACTAGGACACAGCTATCAGTGTATTATATAGGGATGGCATGTTCTCTAATTAGGACATAGCTATCAGTGTATTATATAGGGATAGCATGTTCTCTAATTAGGACATAGCTATCAGTGTATTATATAGGGATGGCATGTTCTCTAATTAGGACACAGTTATCAGTGTATTATATAGGGATGGCATGTTCTCTAATTAGGACACAGCTATCAGTGTATTATATAGGGATGGCATGTTCTTCGTACATTTGGAAGTTTGCTAGCTCCATCAGAAATGCTGATGCTGACGGCAGACATGATGGGGCCCACAGGATTTTGTATTTACTTTATGATATGACATAAAATCCCAAAGATCACCTTTATTTTTAATATGTGAGTATGTGGCATATGAATGTCTTTTTCCAAGTTTTCCAGTAAAGAAATTACAAATACAATTTAACTTTTAAAGTTAATATATTTAATATTTTAAAGCCATATACTTGGCTAAAAAGATGAGACTGGAGCAAATATTAAACTGCATCATTCCTACTTTATTAATTTAGGAAAAACAAATTTAAAAGAGTCAAAAGTAATGCCAAACTGAATATAATTTGCTTTTTTAAAAAAAAGAAAAGCCCAACAAAAAAAAAATTTTGCCCTCTCCTCCAATGTGTGAAACAATGCTCTACATGAACTCCTTTTAGACTGATGACGGGCTGGAGAGATGGCTCAGCGGTTAAGAGCACAGACTGTTCTTCCAGAGGTCCTGAGTTCAATTCCCAGCAACCACATGGTGGCTCGCAACCATCTGTAATGAGATCTGATGCCCTCTTCTGGTGTGTCTGAAGACAGCTACAGTGTCCTCATATACATAAAATAAATAAATAAATATTAGCTGGGCTGTGGTGGCGCAAGCCTTTAATCCCAGCACTTGGGAGGCAGAGGCAGGTGGATTTCTGAGTTTGAGGCCAGCCTGGTCTACAGAGTGAGTTCCAAGATAGCCAAGGCTACACAGAGAAACCCTGTCTCAAAAAACAAACAAACAAAAACAAACAAACAAAAAACAACACAAAAGACTGATGATATCATGAGATTATCATTCTAATGCAATTATTTCCAACCTTAAATTTAATACTACTCAGTTATTAACTCACAAATAATAACAAATTGATTAAATACCCCATTACAAACTATACAAGTTAAATGATGCCTGAGAATTAGATTAGTCAAAAAAGAACTGGCCAGCAAGGATCAGTTCTTGGTTCAATGAGAGAGTCCCTTTTGAAAAATAGGATAGAGAACATCAGAGCCAAACATCTGATATCGTGTGTGTGTGTGTGTGTGTGTGTGTGTGTGTGTGTGTACATAAAAGGAAGAAAAACATTGGAAAATGGTGTTTTGGTTATTTTGAATATTTGGGGTAAATGTAAAAATCCAATACAAATATATGAGAATCACTGAGAGGTAAAAGGATTTCAAATAAATTCTTAAATCTAAGACGATGTCATGTATTGAGAAGTAAGTAGTTTATTTTGCCAGACAAAATAAAGGATGCTAAGTTACATATCAAATAAGCAACAAGTTGTACTGGGAGACACTTAATCACCAGCACTCAATCTGGCTTGTTCTCAACCAGCCGCCATGCTCCTGACGAGCCTAGGCCTGCGGCCAGGAACGGCTGCGGCCATACCATCGCTGCTCAGCTCGGGCGTCTGCTCAGGCGGTCAGAGACACCAGCTCTGCCACACACAAGACGCCAGCGTGGGAGATGGCTCTGCCTATCTCCCACTCTGTCTCCACAATGCTTGGCTGAGCCCAGACCATCCTGCCATCCATGTGGGCCTGGTAGGAATGAGACTCTAATGCTTAGTTTATCCAAAGGATTTATATATTTGGTAATGCTCAATAACAAGATGCTCACACAATCAGAGGTGTTACCCAATACCCAACCTAGATATACTAACTACCTTAGACTGCTGGAGACAGGACAGGTCCACTTCCATGTTCCTCCCCACCCTCTCTCTGGTGCTCTCTCCCCTAGCTCCTCCTCTTCCTTCTCTTCCTCTCCTTACTCCTCCTCTTCCCCTCCTTACTCCTCCCACCTTAGCTCCTCCCAACTTGTGGGAAAAACATCCCACCACAACAAGTATTCACCAAACTTGCTTGTACTCATTTAGTTATATCAAGACATACTTTGGTATTTACATGAAATTCAAATTTTACTTAGATTTCTTCTATGTGGGAAGAAAAGATTTTTAAAATACTACATCTAATTTGTCCTAACATAATTTTAAGAATCATGTATCAAAAAAAAAAATCTATTTCCAACAGTAGTTTCCCATTTTTTTGTCTGACCACGGAATTCCAGAATTGATGTTATTATCTGTTTACTTTTAGTTGAAACATCCTGCTTCTGGAAGGGCCAAGAGCAAACAGGAGACGAGAACTGACCATATAATAACAGCCATATGAAGACCCAGACAGATAAAAGCCTTAAACTACGCAGACTCGAGTCACAGATTCCTGACTGTGATTACACTTACATCTGCCAGCTCCTTGATTTGCTTTGCTGATACATCAAACGTGTCAAGTCGTTGAAGAGAAGGCAAGTGGTACAGCACATGGGTGGAGTAGTTACACAGTTGACACACTGGATTAGATTTATACTGAGGATCATTCAGAGATAAATCCTTTAAGCGAGTGAGCTTGGTCAGGTTAGTAAGGTCCTAAACATAAGTGACAGTGTCAGTCAGTTAAGAGTGCTCGCTTTGAGGGGAAGTGTTTTAACACCTAACATCACAATCCCATGGAGCCCTCTACTCGCACACCTAAGTATGCACGTTAAAGTGACCTAGACGGCTAAGGTGCTTCTTCCTAGGGAAAGCACATGTTAAATTCCAGAAGGGAAGATCAACCTTTGCTAAGTGGCAGACTACATGGCTAAGGATGTTTTGTGTGTCCCAGCTGCTCCTAACCAATAAACGCTAATTCCAGTTTACCATTCCTGAGGGACCTCAGGACCTCTATAATAGCCCTTTGCTGAAAAGCAGTGACAGCTTCCCATCGTCTATCAAACATGCCTGTTAGTCCCAACTCCCTGTGTTCTCGTGCACACCATGTATTTGAGCCAAACGGCAACGCTGATGTTACCCAGTAGACCCATGATTTCTGATCTCCATGTCCTTCCTCACGAATACTCACCTCTCCCCCTTAGAATGGCACTTCTTCCCCCTTGCCACTGTCCAGAAGAGCCTCTTACAGTGCCTGTTAAAATGTTGCTGGCCTTTCCACTGATTAGTTCCTTTTCAGTTGCACTAATTGGGTAACATTTTACTCACACTTCTTCTTAAAGTATTTATTCTACTGCCTTGAGATACCCTTCTGTTTTTCCCCAAGTTAAAGAGTATCTCTTTACATTGACTGATTTAAAATTATTTCTTACTCCATTTTCTCTTGTGTTTTCATAAGCTGTGCTTGACCATGTGCCTTCAAGCTCACGTTGTCAGAATCATATTATGAGCAAGGTGAGACGGCAAAGGGAGTTTGACAAGAAAGATTTATTATAGCAAATTTAAAAGGGTGCCAGCAAGCTTTTGGCTGCACAGGAAGCAGACTGAGGATAGAGAAAAGGAAAGACGGTTGGCAAGGTGTCTCAGCAGGTAAGTGCTCCGCCTGGCAGCCGGAGCTGGAACCCCAGGACCCATGTGGTAGAATAAGTGAACTGACTCCTGCAAAGTGTTCTCTGTCTCCACATTTGTGTGTCTACACACACACACACACACACACACACACACACACACACGTACACACACACACAAAATAAAAATAGGGAGGACTGTGAGAAGTTGGGTTCCCCCTCTCCTCCCTCTCCCTCTCTCTCTCTCTCTCTCTCTCTCTCTCTCTCTCTCTCTCTCTCTCATGCAGACTGGTAAGGATAGTGTTGCCAACCAGGTTGACAGTGATCCAGGTAGTAAGGCTCTGGGCATATTCTGAATGGCAACAACAAGATTTGCTCACAGACTGAAGGTGGGACATGAAGAAGTAATAGGAGTAAAAAAGACTGTAAGATTTTTGCTTAATTAACTAAAGAGTGGAAATACTATTTAGAGAGTCAGAGACGCCTGCAAGGAAAGAGGGTTTGGGAGGAGCATCAGTTGGAGCTTGTTAAGAGACATCTGCAGTTCAGAGGAGACAACAGGGACCCGTTGAGCAGTAATTGGAGCGGATGCATTCACAGTACAAAGACAGGATGGGATCATGTGGAGAGTGAGTACCCCAGAAGTGACGAAGGGCCCCAGAAGGGGCAGCCCACCTTTTTAGATGCTAGCAGAGGATGAACCCCCAACAAGATAAGTGTAGACAGAAAGACAAGGACAAAGTTCAAAGGAAGTAGCATCCTACCAACCAACTTAGGAGTTATTTTTTGGTTTTAAAAGGATCAAGTTCTATGGCTAACCAAACAGATGCTACTCAAACTCCCTAAAGCAGTGGTTCTCAACCTTCCTAATGCTGAGGCCCTTTAACACAGTTCCTCCTGTGTGCTAACCCTCTACCATAAAATTATTTTGTTGCTACTTCCTAACTTCAATCTTGCTACTGTGAATAGTGTAAACATCTGATGTGTAACCTCCAAAGGCATCACAATGCACAGACCACCAGGAAGAACAAAGCAGTGAATTCGATGCGATTACTCCTTGAAGGTCTATGCAGTTTGTAACTCAGGCTAATAAACAGAAATCAATCATTTAGTGAACATACCTTGAAAGAAGTAATTTGATTTCCGGAAAGGTTTAGTTTTTCCAGTTGTTCATTGGGATCAAGACATCGACCTTTCATTTAAAAACAAGATTTAAAAACTGTTAGGAAAGAGGGCACAGCTCAGTGGCAGGGTGGTTGTCCAGCATACCCAGGGCCGTGAGTTCAATCCTCAGCATCACAAATAGTTAGGTTTCTTGTTCTACCTTTGTTATATAACCTGGCACATTTGCAAGTTGCAGATGGCCATTATTCCTGAATTTCAATAGGATTAACTGCTTATTTAGCAAGAGTGATTAATGGCTAAGAGTTAAACATCTGAACCATAGATATAAAAATAGGTAGAGAAGTGGAGGTAGATCTGGGAAGATATGGGCTGGTATAAATATGATCAAAACACACTATAAGAAACTCTTAAAAAACCAGTAATTTTTGTAAAAGATCTTCATAGCTCAATAGAAGAACCATGATCTAAGGTAAAAATGTATGCAAAAGTAAAACTGCTTTTCAATGGCATAAAGGATAAAAGAGACAAATCTAAGCACACGTTTTTAAAACACACTGGTTCAGATTCTAAAGGGAACAGTACGTACCAATGCTGCTTATTAGGTTTCCTGCAAGGTTGAGGTCTTTTAGAGTCTTCAAAGTCTGCAAGCCCTGAAAGTATCAGACAACAAGTACCTTTAAAACGTCAACCCTGATCAATCTTGTTATTTTCTTGGTTGCTTGGACAGTAGAAACCATGGGCTTCACAGGTCCAGAGGAAAATGGGTCCAATGAAGCCTCCCCACCCCCACTTTAATGAATTCTGGAGAGAAATACAAGGAAGACCAGAAAGGAGTGGAGGGGAAGACCAGCAGAGTGAGTAGAGAAAACCGCACCACACGGCTTCTCAAACCTCGCGTTGAAACCCTTGCAACACCAAATACTTGTCAGGTTTGCTGTGAAGAAATGCTATCTACACATTAGTTCGTTTTACTTTACATATGAGTGTTTTGCCTGTGTGTATGCTGTGCACCACAGAGAAAAGGGTGTTAGATTTCTCAGGACTGGAGTTACAGGGAGTTGTGAGCTGCTCTGTGGGTGTTGGGACTGGAACCCACGTCCTCTGCAAGAGCAGCCAGTACATTTAACCTCTGAGCCATCTCTCTAGCCCCAAAGTAGTTCTTTTTGACCACAATAATCAGCTATTCATAAATACTTTGACCCTTGATGTTGTATCTTAGTCACTGTGGTTTTAATGCCATAGCAGTAAACTGACTTTACATGCAAATTATCAAAATTATCTTACCTCAATATTTCTTATCATATTGTGGTTCAGCCACAGAACTTCCAATTTTATTAACTTCTCCAAATTTTCTATTTTGTAAATTTTATTGTAATATAAATATAATTTTTCCAAATTTCTACATCCTTGAAGGCCTTCAATTTTCTGTTAAAAGGGATTGAAGAACGTTACTTATTTCATCTCTGACTTATCAGTAGAGTAAGTTTCTAAGTCTTTTTTCTTTTAAGTAGCACTTTATTGTAATATAAATACCCAGAAAATTAACTCTAAATTAAAATAAACATATAATTTCTCCATCTAAAGATAGCTATATTCAATTTTGTATACATTCTTTAAATGTCAGCCAACTACATTTATGTGATATTGATATAATCATATGCATATGATTTTATGGGTGGTGTGGGTTTTTTTGCTTAAGACCATCTAACACATTTTCATAATGTTCAAAGTCTAATGTTTAATAATTACAAAATATTTTATGAAGGTCATAACAGCTTTCTTTACAATTTCCCTGTGTGCAGAATATTCACATTTGATGATTTTATTCATTGGGGAAGCACCGCAACAAATACTTCCATGCCTGACTGTTCTCTGTTGTTGAATTACTTCTTGAGTATACAATTCTTAGGGTAGGGGTTTCTGAGTTCAAAGGTGTGTACATTTCTATTACCCATGATGCATTTTGTAGTGTTTCTTTCTAAAATATACTTCTAACCATTTAGTGCCAAAGTGAATCAGTATTGCTGGTAAGCAATACTGGCTATGATCTAATTTGATATGTTTACAAAAAATATGTTTTGATTCCTTATTCTGTTTTCACTTTGTACAAATTTTTATCTTTGCCCACTTATCAGTTTCGATCCATACACACTGCACAGACTTTCATGAATTAAACTCACCTCTATGCAGCATTCAGCAATCCACAGTTCCTTAAGCCGTAAGCAAGTCTCCAACCCTGAAATTTCCTTTATATCTTGAGCAACAATTGTAAGACTTGATAAATTATGAAACAATGATAATCCAACTATTCGGGGATACCCTGAGAAAAACATCTCCAGTTTTGAAGTATCTGATCCTTCCTGTCCAACCATCTCATAAGATAAACCATTGCACAAACACTGTTTAAAAAAAAAAAGAATTTGAATTATTATCTGTTTTAACTAGTGTTTTTTTTTAAAGCCTGTCTTTTGATAACATAAACTATGAACTTCCCCTGGAACTGAGGCCATGCTCACACTCACAACAGAAGAGAATGCTGGATCACGTTCCTGACGCCTGTGCCTCCAGTCATCCAGTCACCCAACAGGAGGAATCTCCTTTCCCCCCAGTCCTCACAGCTCCAGGAGAGTCAGAATGCTCTCCTCAACACTCTTGCAGGTATTACTGAACGAAGGGCTTGAACTCACCAGTTCTTTAATGATTTCACCTCGATTTAAGTTTTCACTTTCAATCATCTTCCATTAAAAACAATGGTCACACTAATATATCTATTAAAGAAAACAAAAGACGGAGTTCAGTCCTGGAGTCACGCCAGGCCGATTGGAGCATCACCTTAACACTAGCAACTGTGGCACTGTCAGGTCCCTGACACCACCACCAGGCGGCCTACAGCCAGATGAGAATAAAGAAATGTATACCTGCCGCAGGAAAAAGTTGACCTCTAGAAAGACTGATGAAGTTGTTTCAAGATGAACCAGACATCACATTGGGAGAAAAAGTCATGTGTACAAGCGCATGCCAAAATTCAAGACAGAGAAGTTTTACTAAGCTAATTTTAAAAAAAAGTAAAGCTGTTTTCAAACTTGGAGCAGCAGCTGTTGGGAAGAAGAACTGCTGGGTGTCCTGGACTCAGCCAGCCGGGTTTAGGGAAGAGGAACTGCTGGGTATCCTGGACTCGGCGGGGTTTAGAGCACAGCACACCTGGGGATCAGCACTCGGGCTTTGTGAACTGGGGACACTGTTCCACCTTGAGGAAGGCCTTGGACAAGGGCCCTCTGAAGGTCCGGCGTTGTCAATACAAAGTCATTAAGAGGTCAAGTCTTTAAGAGGCCATGAAGGTTCCTTACTCCAAGAATGGGACCTGGTGCCCAGAAGCAGCCGGATAGAGGGGGTTCTTTCTGCTTTTCCTCTTCCACCTGCCACATGAAGATCACACCAGATACCTGATTCCAGTGCCTTGATCTTGGCATTCCCAGCACACAGAACTCTAGAAAACAAATGTCTATTTGGCTCTGGGAATTTTATTATAGTGACATGAAATGAACTAAGGCTTTGAGCCAAAGAGGAGAGGAGGGACCCCACCCAGCTAATTCCATAGAGCAAAATGCAATCAGAAAAGTATCTTATTTGCACTAATGTGTTGGCTCAGATTAGTCATTTCTGTTAGCATTCTGTCTAAACTCCACCCCCACAGTTACGTGGCAACAGCCAGGTAGGCCTGGCCCACTATAAAAGGGGCTGCTTTCCCCCTCCTCCCTCTCTTGCTCTCTCACACTCTTGCTCTCTTGATCTCCCGGTCCCCTTGCTCCTCCCCCCCCTCTCTCTCTGGCTCTCTGGCTCTCTGGCTCTCTCTCTCTCTCTCTCTCTCTCTCTCTCTCTCTCTCTCTCTGGCTCTCTCTCTCTCTCTCTCTGGCTCTCTCTCTCTCTCTCTCTCTCTCTCTCTCTCTCTCTCTCTCTCTCTGGCTCTCTCTGCCTCTACTACACCGCTGGCTCCCCTCCCCATGCCCTGAATAAACTCTATTCTATACTACACTGGTGTGTGGCTGGTCCCTCAGGGGGAAGAGATGCCTCGGCATGGGCCTGCTGAGACACCCCTTCCCCCATACCTCACACACACTCATAGAACATACTCTCATTCTCTTTATCTTTTTATAAACACATCAATTTTCCCAGTCACTAACCTACGTATCAAAGACCTAATAGGTACCAGAGAAGATGGCAAAGGAGGGGAAAGAGAACCAGGCTGATATGTGGACTCTAAGCAAAGAACTGAATACGTAAGGTGAGCCATGAAGGAATCTGGGTCATATGCACCCAGGCAGAGGGACAGCAGTCAGAGCACAGGCTGAGGACATGCGTGGGATGTCTGCAGGACAACAAGGCAGATGGATGTGATGGACCACACTGAAAAACATGCAGACTGATGGGGTCTGCAGACAGAGGAGTACTGTAGGGCTGGAGCTCTGCTGCTCATTCCTTCTCTGCTTCCCACTGGCAACTGCATCTTCACATCCAGAAGACAGCAGTGCTGCAGGAGCTACCCATGGGTCTCCCTTCTCTCTTGGCTCATCGTTCACCAGCTCACAAGGACAAAGGGAGCAGAGTCCATGAACAGGGTTTCAGATGGCCTGTGAGTTCTAATGGTAAAGTAATAATGACATACTAGAAACAGTTTTGGGGAGACAGATCGACTTTACTTGGCATTATTCAGGGGTTATATAGTTTGGGGTTAATGGGGTAGGAATATCCAGGGTGGGCAAAGGTCATTGGCTGAAGTCTAAGGTACTGAGGTACCTCATTAGCGTGGGGAGGCACTCCAGGAAACTCAGGTGCTTGCTGACTGGGTTCTTATTGGGAGAAGGGAAGCTGAACCTTTAATCTAACCAAGTCTGCAAGACATTTGCAGGTAGAGATATTGTGTGTGTGTGTGTGTGTGTGTGTGTGTGTGTGTGTGTGTGTGTGTTGAATTCCCTAGGCAAGGTCAGAGGAGAAGCCCTGCTGACAAAGGGAGTGGGCCATTTTGCCCTGAGCTCAGAAGGCTATCTGGATAGTGGTAGACTTTGCCCTTAATTAGCAGAACACTAGCAGTAAAAGAATTTAGCCATAAAACACTTGAAAGCATTTAGATGCCCCATCAAAGGCACTTATGTAGATACAGTCCATAGTATCCCTTGCCTAGGTTTACTCTGAAGGAAGACCAAGTAAAGGGAGGGCTTGTGGCCCCTCTACTATCAGAATGGCGTTACATTGGTTTAATGTCTGTGGGAACTGAAGGGAAGGCTATCTGCTCACTATGACGCCACGGTCAGCGCCAATCCCCAGGACCTCCAAAGACATCAAACAAATACCCAGGTAATCTTAATTTATGTCCGAGATATCAATTTTGGAAAGAACTACACTGTTTCCTCCTAAATGATCACAGATATTCAGTACCAATTTTGCACTTTCTGATCTGTCCCTTCCCTCTCTTTCTCTTCTGTGTATCTGTGTATCTGTGTCACCCCGCTCCCATGAGATGTCCTCTATAATCCCTGGCATTTGAACACTTGTTTCCTAGTTGGTGGCTGTGAGTTGGCCTTGCTGGAAGTGTGTGGGGGAGGGGGAGGGAGCGGGCTTTAAGGTTTCAAGAGGGTTAGCCTTTCACTAACTCTGCCACCATGCCTGCCTACTACCACACTTCCTTACCGTGGTGGCACTGGCTTTGTGATGGCTACATTTGGAGTCGACTAAAACTGAAACATCTGGGCATTGCTGTTGGGGAGTTTTATTTCTCTCGATTGGATTATCTGAGATGGGAAGACCCACCCTAAATCTAGGCTACGCCTTCTGGTGACATGGAAGAAGGAAGCTTTTGGTTTTCGCCTGCTTTTCCTCACTCTCATGGACAAGCCCATTTATCGGGCAGCCGAGGCCCCAGGCAGTACTTTGCTGGGATTAGAACCCTGTTTCAATAGGATTCGAACACAGACTGAAGGCCAGCTGAGACATCCAGTCATGTCTCCCGTTAGAGACAGGTGTTCTTGGACTAGCCAGACCACAGCCACAGCTTGTAGCCACTCTAACCAGTTACACACACACACACACACACACACACACACACACACACACACACACAATCAGTTCTCTTCTAGAGAACCCTGACTAATATTGGTTCTTAACCCTCTGGAAGCACAAGCCCAAAGTAAAGCCTTCCTTCTATGCTTCTACAGTTGCCAATACAATGGCCTCCTTTTAAGTTTCTTAGTCTTTTATACTCATTTTTCTATGACTAACACTTAAGATTTGTTGTCGTTGTTAAAAGAACTCTTGAGATTCATTCAGAAGTTAAGAGCACTTTCTGTTTTTCCAGAGAACCAGAGCTCCATTCCCAGCCCCAACATCAGCGGGCTAAGAGCTACCCCTGCTCTGCAGATCCCGTTCCTCCGGTGTCTGTAAGTACCTGTACACCTTGCACATATCCACACACACATTACAAATTAAATACATATAAAAAAAGGATTTAAAAAGTCCAGCTGGGACTCTGACTGAAGAGTGCATTACAGAAAAGTGTTATACAGTGTCGAGTCTCCGTAAAAACAAAGCACTTCTCTTCATTTAGTCAAGAAGACTACATTTTCTGCGAATACGAACATGCGGATTCTCTCTCAGCTTCACGATACTCTGTCAGCATCAATGCCCCATTTAGGCAAAATCACTTTATTCTATCTAGCTCAGTAGTTAATTGACAAAGCAAAATCCAATGGAAATCTCCAACCTTGCACAACTACATGTGACCTAGGAGAAGCTATTCCTCAGCTACATAGGCAACTGTTTCTGTTTGTTTTCCAGCTCCCTCGCCTATGAGAAGAGGCTGGAAGATGAAATCCTGAGATCCGTGAGAGTAGCCTAACATTCACCACCCTTCTCAAGCTTTCCCCTTTCTCCCCCATTTTTCTCCTCCTCCCTTATCCTCCCTCCTTCCTCCTCCCCCATCTCTTGTCAGATTGTCCTGTCCTCACCTTCTCAGGCAACAGGGCTGCCTTAGGATGTACTCCCTTCAATTCCCTTTCTCCATAAAGACACATTGCCCCACGCCCCTTAGGACTTTTGGCTCAGTAGAAATACTCATTCTGGGGCTGAGGGAGCTGACTTAGCGGGTGGAGTGTTTGTGTTTGCCATGCAAGCATGAGGATTTCAGTTTGGATTCCTGGCACCCATGTAACTGCTGGATACCTGCAATCCAGGCCTTCGAGTGTAGGGGTGTAGAAGTTGGGGAGGGTTTGCTGGGTCTGGCAATTAGGCTTAATGGTAAGCTCCATGTTTACTGAGAGACTGTCTCAAAAAATAAGGTAGAGAGAAACTGAGGAAGACACTCCATATTAGCAGTCTCTGATTTCCACACACCCTTGTGTGAGCATGCACCCCACACATGTGCACACAAATCACATACAATAAATAAAGTTTTCATTCTGACTAAAATGAATCAGCTTTGCTGTGCACGGGTCCACCTTTTCTACCTCTGTTAGAGACGTCTCTGCCAGCCCTTCATCTTTCTCTTCATAGTTTCTCCTTCCCTCTGTGTGTGAGTACCAGGTCTCCCTATTTTAAAAAAAAAATCCTTTCTATACTGGATTAAAAAAAAAAACATGAATAGCTATGTTTCACACCTTCACAAAGAACTTTCTAGACAATCAGCAGCAACAATTTACTCCAGTCAGTCCTCAACCCACTGTAATGTGAAGGAAAACCCTTCAAGCCATCACAGTTTCTAAAGGAGACCAACAACAGTAACTCCAGATTGCCAAAGGCTCAACTTGACCTTGAGGTGATTTTGAACAATTCTGATAGCATTGAGCAATACTGATTACTCTTACATTTTCCTCTTGGTATTTTTCTATCCCCTTTCTCTCCCTCCCTCCCAACCTTCCCACTCTATGTATGCACATGCAGGTAAAACGCCGGTGTGTGCATCTAAGTGTGGAGGCCAGAGGACTTCTCAGGGGCCATCCCACAGGTGCCATCCACCTTGACTTTCTTTTGAGACAGTGTCTCTCATCTTGATGGAAACTCCCCGGTTTGGCTAGGTTGGCTGCTCGAGAAACTCCAGGTATTGGCTTGCCTCAGCAGCACGGGGATTTCATGCCATGTTTTATTTACATGGGTTCTGGGATGGAACTCAGGTCCTCCTGCTTGCAAGGAAAGCGCTTCACTGTCTAAACTGTCTCTCTCGTCCTCTATTTGTTACTCTGCACTAACAGCTTCCTTCTTTGTAAAAGTCAGTCATCTTTCATGTTCTCTCTCCTATGCAATAAACTCAAAAGCCATGGGGAAAGCTCCATGTGGGTGTGTCACAGGCATCTCAAACTCAGTATGTCCCAAGCTGAGCTCCTGTTTCCAACTAATGTTGTTTCCCCTTAATGAATGCTTTCTTGTGCTAAAGGACACCATCCATCTATCCCTTCTCCATCTGAGATGGAAGCTTGAGACTTACCCCCACGCCTTTCCCAGGCTCATTTCTCAACAAGCACACACACACACACACACACACACACACACACACACACACACACACACACA
>JANHMN010000022.1:2110071-2120175 GCA_030674055.1 Rhabdomys pumilio | reverse complement strand
ACACACACACACACACACACACACACACACACACACACACACACACATTTCTCATGCTTCCTCTCCACTCTCTGCCATTATGCTCTGTCTTGTCTCACTACCTACCCCATTCTCTCATCCACTGGAGCCAGCCTCCTGAGGGGTATATTTGCCTGTGCTACTCCTCTTGGACACTGTATTCAGACTCATGCCAATCTCTTAAACTCCTTGTCAACCGAAACAGCCATACAACATTCCAGCACGGGCCACAACTCTACTCCAGTGACAGCTAGCCTGGCTGTACCTCAGCACATACTTCTTCCTCTCCTTGAAATGTCTTCCCTCCTTGACTTTATACTCCACATATCCTGAAAGAGTGCTCTGAGTCTTCTTCAAAGACTTGCATCCTCTCTGGTCTTACTGTAAACATTCCCTTTCATGTGGCTGAGTTAGGTTAGCACATGTCCTCTGTATAGCTACTGTCTGTCACATTGTATTGTGATATTTGCACGTCTTTCCTTCTAACATGATCACTGAGAACAAGAACTATGTCTGACGCATGGTGAGCGGTCAACGTAATTTATCAAATGGTTCCAATCAACTGTTATACCACACACAGCTCCTCTCCAACATAATTTTAAACACTGTTCTGCATGACAATTTGAAACACTGTACTAACTGGTCTGTAAAGAACTGTCTGCCAGGAGAGCTGAGTAAACATCTGTTCTAAGAAACCACAACTTTTCTGTCCAGCAGAAGCCCTACATGCTTCAACCGATTTCTCACTTGAGTATAAAGGGGCCAGAATTCGCCATTTCTCACTGATGGCTCCTGTAAATGCACTCCTATTTCAAGATGGTCAGCTTCACCAATGAGCACTTGAGTCTTTCAGTCCAGCAGCCACCAGAAGCTGTGGCACATCTTTTATTTCTTTTCTCTAGGATCCTTCTCTAAAGTATCACCATTATTTTTTTAATATTATAACTATCATCACAATATTATTATAATCCCCAATGCACCATCACATAGGTCCCCTAACCTGTGTGCTGCTGGTAGATTTTCAGCTGACTCCCTAGTCCTTCCTACAGGGGAGGGACGCCTAGAGGCCACTAGAAGACAGATACTCAGTACCTTATTCCAGAGAGAGGATGAATTCCAGGGCTGTCTAGACAGGTCAGAGTGCACTCCGACCTCCCAATCCCTTCGTGCAGCTGACACTTCACGCACGCTTTTCAGCCCGGGGCCTGCTGTGTACTGACTGCCTACTGCGGTTGCCTAGGAAACCAGCTCTCCTTCTCCCTTGACCTCTGGGTCACGAAGGGGGATAAAGAGGGCGGAGGAATCAGCCGCCCATCCTTGTCTGCATCACGTGGTGGTAACCTACAACCAATTAACATAAGCAGGGAAAACCCTCTCCCGCCCTCTTCCGGAAGACCTCCTCCCACCTTTGCTATGGCTCCTGGGGAGCGGTGGGAACCGGTCGTTGGCTAGTTCTTAGTCTTGGGTGTATCTCTTCACTTTGTTTCCTTCCGAGGACAGTAACAGTCTGTGGGCTTGGTGGTGGGGACCTGGTCCTGGCATTTTCACAGTCAAAGTTTTTGAAACCTGGAGCCTCCAAGTCAGCAGTATTAACTGGTCTTGATTCCCAGCATAGCGTGGAGCCGTGAGGTCACAAGACGGTTCCCAGGTCCGCCCCCTACCGCAGCTGATGGTCCTCGCTGCGCAGCTGCGCCGCAGAGAGCCTGGTGAGCCCCCAAGAGCAAGCGCAAGACCGCGCGCCAAGGAACGTCTCAAAGCAATCGACCCCCCCCCCCCCACTGGTCTTTTAGGAGTTCTCAGGCTGGTTTTCGAGTGTCTTAAATTTGCCAAAATTCTCAGGAGGCTATAATTTATTTACAAAATAGAGTAGAAGTTAAGGGGACAGGGAAAAACTGGCAGAGAAAGAGGAGAACTTAGAAAGCAAGTCAAACCAACCGCTGCCAGCCCTCTACATTCTTGACATCCACAACGCCCACTAGAGTGAGCCACTAACCACAGCCATGTATGTGCCCTTTAAATGAGGTAGTCTGAGCTGACGCGTACAGTAAAATACACCTCAAAACTTAAACGCTTAGTATGCAGAGATGCAATGGAAACGATTTCGTGAATGCTTTTTATACCGAACACGTTAAACTATTTGGGAGTGCATTGAGTTTAATAAAGTTTTGTTTTGTTTGTTTGGTACGCTGAAAATTAGGCTATCAGGACAATTTATAGTTGCTTGGGGGGCTTGCATTAGGTTATTTTGGACACGACATGTAGTTGTTTGCTGTCTGTTGCAAGAGATAAACACCATGACTGAACGCAACTTGTGGTGAAGGTTTATTTGGCTTATATGGTCAGATCACAGTCCTTCATTCACCAGGGAAGTCAGCTCAGTTAGGAGTAGTGGAGAAATACTGTGGGCTCAGGTTGCTTTTTTATACAACCCAGGATCACCTGCTCAAGAGTGACGCTGTCCACAGTCTGCTGGGCTCCCTCTTGTACCAATCATTGATCAAAAAAAATGTCCCACAGATATGCCCTTAGGACAATCTGAGAGGGGCATTTTCTCAGTAGAGATTCTATCATTGTGTCTAGGTTTGTATCAAATTGACAAAACTCTTGACAACACTGCATTCATTTTTATATTCAGTGGGGTTGTGTTAATGTTTAGGATCATTGGATACTCTTGCAAAAGAGTGTCTGTGATGCTCCTTTGCTGTCACCAGAGGGCTGCTTTGCTCAGCCTAGTTTTAAATTGCTTTCTCAAGAAAAATTTCACGTTATAAATATTTCTATTTAACAACTTAAGAGTTGGGTTCATTCGATGCCTTTGCTGTCTGTAATATTGTCTGTAAACAAATTCACTGAAGAAGTAAATTAATTTTTCTTCTGTATTTTCACTTCACTGAACCCTATTCCTTCCTGTCAGCAACAGATCAGAAGTAAGCCGATTAAACTATGTGAGGCTTAAGGGTAAAAGTGATGCTAGCTTTTTTGTTTTCAAGTCTGGTTCACGTTTTATTTTTACTATCGTCCTCTCTGAAAATCTAGGTGTACAAGATACCCTGTGCTTGTAGAAGCCTTCTGTTTAGAATATAAAGATTAAATAGAAGGAGAATAGTTTTAATTTCTAAACTTTAAAGAAATTTCATCATAGATCAGTTAGATTAAACTTACCTACTGATGCGTCAAAAATTTCACTTCGGGGTATGCTGGTTAGTTTTTTTGTTTGTTTGTTTGTTTGTTTGTTTGTTTGAATGGTTTTGTTTGTTTTTGTCAACTTGACACAAACCTTAATTGAGAAAATGCCTTCATCAGACTGGCCTGAAGGCAAGTCTGTAGGGCATCTTCTTCTTAAGATCAATGTGGGAGGGGCCAGACCACTGTGGGCAGTTCCACCCCTGGGCAGGTGGTTCTGGATTGTCTAAGAAAGCAGACTGAGAAAGCCGTGGAGAGGGAGCCAGTAAGCAGAGTTTCTCCATGGTTCCACTCCAACCCTGCCTGCAGGTTCCTTTTCCTTGTTTGATTTTCCAGCCTGACTTTCCTTCACCAATGAAGTCATAAGATCAAATAAACCCTTTTCTGTCTAAATTACTTTTTGGCCATGATGCTTGTAATAACACTAGAAAACAAACCACAACAGGAAGAATGTGGTGTCCAGGGAAGGGAGTACAGAGGTTATCAGAATACGTTGTTTTGTTTTAAAGTATATGAATCTGTTGTGATTTCCCTCCAAGAGTAAGTGCTAATATGCACTCTGTGTTATATAAAAACAGTTTGCGTGAGAGCTCACATAGGACGGGGCAAGCCCCAGTCATTCTTCAGGAGCCTTCCATCTTGTTTCCTGAGACAGGGTCTCTCACTGAAGCTGGCACTCCTGTAATTACATAGTCTGTCTGGCAAGTGGGTTTCAGAGATCTATCTTGGTCTCCCTCCCCAGCTGGGATTGCAAGCAGGCACTCACAACCTAACAGAGTTTTTATTTAGGTTCCAGGCCTTGAGGTCCAGTCCTCACACTTGCACAGCAAGCAGTTTTCTACTAAGCTGTCTCCTCATACCCACCCAGAATGCAAAGAGTGCTCTTTTTTCTCTAGAGAAAGCTCAAGGACTTTGCCAGCAGAACTTGTGTCAGGGCCCTCTACAGGCTCAGAGTAAAAATCTTTGGTGATTTGACAAATTAAATCCTTTATCCAAAATAATTTGTAAAAGACTGCTTGGTTGTTTCAATACTCCAGATGTTGTTTAAAGCAGAAAGGAGCAAGCAGCCTTCATCAATCTCATTTTGAGGTTGACCTATAATACATTTTTAAGTATCTGTAAATGGAAGTGAAATCACTAACAGAGCCAAGAGAAGAAGTGGACATATGTTTCCATCTCAAGCCCAAAAGCCATCTCCAATAGTTATCATTTGCAAATGAGAATTTAGTTTTCTTCAAGGGCATCTCACTGGAGAAAAAACTACTCTTAAGAGTGGACTGGCCAGCTGTAGACGGTCAACAGAAAACACACTCAGTGACATCTTGACTGGCCAGCTGTCGAGGGTCAACAGAAAACACACTCAGTGACATCTTGGGAAGCTCCTTGTCTCATAATGCTGTGTCAGGCTTTTCCTCTGCCACTTCCGTTTCGCTTTGTATATTATTATTATTACTACTATTACTATTATTGTTGTTATTTTGCTCTACGGGTTCTTTTCATCTATATTATGACTTGTAGTTTTTAGTGTTTTTACAGGATTCCTAAATGTGTGAATGAGTGGGGTCTCTGCATCTATGTCTGTTTTCTGTGCTTTCTCTTGGACTCTTTTCCCTCTGTTAGTTTGTTCTGCTCTAGTCAGAGGTGTTAGTTCTTGCTTTATCATATTATATTATATTTTATTGTTATCCTTAGGAGACTGTTCATTTACTATCTAGACACATAAAAAGGGTGGATCCAGACAGGAGGGGAGGTGGAGAGAATAAAACCATAATCAGTATATGTTATGTGAGGAAAAAATCTATTTTCAATAGAAGGGAAAAAAATCAAAAGAAAAGCAAAGTTTGAATGATGTATTCATTCATTAATTAAAATCTTTTAGGTTGACTATAACTTATTTATCCAAGAAACCCATCATTAAGAAAAGAGACTGGCAACAGAAGAATGAAAAGTTTGGAGACTTTAAGTGCTAATTTGAATCTCATATTTTTCTAGACACTTGATCTTTGTACAAACGACCACTTCCCAGCTAATGATTTCATTAGATTGCCTGTAAAAGTTCATTGCCTTGTGCTTGAATTCTGCATGTCATAAAAACCCATAAATGAAACACAATTCAAAGCTTACTCAAGCAGTGGAAGGAGTAATTGTGTGGTATTACAAAGTCATCATTAAAGGCCTACTTATTAATGTCTAGCAATGAATATTCAAATTCTATGAAACAAATACATTAGGGTACAGTTAAAAGTTAGAAGCTGTGCTAGGCAAAATTTTAATTAGGTCAATGTAATGCTACTACAGTTTCTACCTAAAAGAGTTAGGCTTTAGCTATGATTTGTTGATACATAATTAATGAGCAGAAAAAGTAACTTCCCCTGTCTCAGATAACTTCACCCTTTGTTTCATCCTTCCCATCATGTTCACTCTAGGCAGCAGTCCAAAAACAATGAACTGAAGCCAGAGAAGGAGGCTTACTCCACTGGATAGACGCTGGGTCTTGTGAGGGAAAACCCCATCTTCACCTTCTCTGCCCTTAGAACTCAGGCCTTAAGCCCTGATCATATTCTTAGACCTCAGCATATTGATAACAGGGCACATAAAGCCCTTCTCCATTTTCATTTTTCCCCCAGCTGTTGTCTGTATCCTACTCCCATCCTAGCTGCTGACAAAAAACAAGGATTCTTATTCACGTTAATGCACGTTAACTGCATAAAAAGTGGGCTTTCTTGTGATGTTTTCATACACATGTATTTTTTGAATTTAGTGTGTGTGTGTGTTGAATAGTTTTCTTTATCTGTTGAGTCACTGAAGAATACCTAGGCTTCTTCTGTAAACTGGCTAATGTGAATGGTGACTTAACAGACATAGATAAGCAGACCTAGTGCATGCTGCCTTACTACCCAGGGCTGGTATAGCTCAGTCATATGGTAGATCTTTTCTAGTCTTTTAAGGAATCTTCCTACTGATTTCCATGGGGCGGTACCAATTTGCATTCTACTAATAATTCAAGAATTCCTGCCTGCCTGAATTCTCTCTAGCATTTACTAGAATACAAAGTATGTATTCTTGATAATAGCCATTCTTTCTAACTGGAACAAGATAAAAGTCTCAATGTAGCTTTGATTTGCATTTGTCTGATGGTTAAAAATGTCCAAGATTTTCTTTTGTCAAATACGGTTTGTCCACACTTAGTCGTTTGTATATATATTGATTGGATTACTTATTCTTTTGATGTTAAATTTTAAGTTCTGTTTGTTTATTTGTTTGTTTGCTTGTTTTTGCTTTTTGGAGACAGAGTTCTACTGTATAGCCTTGGCTGTCCTGGAACCTGCTCTGTAGACCAGGCTGGTCTCAAACTCACAAAGATCCGCCTGCCTCTGCTTCCTGAGTGCTGGAATTAAAGAGGTGAGCCACCTCTGCTCAGCAAAATTTAAATGCTTTATGTATCATGCATACAGTTCCTCTGTTGAAGAATAGCTGGCAAGGATTTTCTCTCATAGTGCATGTTGAATTTTAACATTTATTTATCACATGTATGCATGCGTATGGAATGCATGTGGAAGTCAGAGGATGGTTTTCAACAGTCAGTTGTCTTCTTCTATCATGGGAATCCTAGGGATTGAACTTAGGTCACTAGATTTGGCAGCATACCTGCCACCAAGGTACAAAGTTCTTAACTTGATGCAATACAACTGAATGCCTTTTATGAGCTTTTATCCTTTAAATGGTTTGCATGTCCATATTTTGATTTACATACATGATATTTTGATATAAGATTTATTCTGATCTTTAAGCCTCATGCTATCTTGATATAATATCTATGTTTCAATATACACATCCAGTTAACTGGGTCTGTATTCTGCACTCTAGTCTACAAGACACACGAGTCATGGCTGTCTTTTGTTCTTGTCACATTCTAATAATGGACTCCCAGCTTGATTCCAATGAACACCACCACAGTGATCAGCCTGTAATCGTTTTCTGAAGGACAATTTCTCTGGGACAAATAGCAGGAATGCAACTCCTAGGCTAAGGCAAGCATACCTTATTTACCAAACTCCCCAGGATGGCTATCCCAGACTTCCTTTCTATAATAGTACTTGGGGAATCTTATTCTTCTTGTTAGGGAAGTTTAAGTAAAAACAAAATCTCTGGCCAAAATCTTTTCCACAGAGTTGGAAGAAGTCATATCGTGTAAAAGCATCGTACTAATGTCGTCCAATCTTACAGGCAAGCCGCTAAAGAGATTACAAGTTCAGGGTGACATTATATAGCTGAACAGATATAATTCATGGCACACATACTCTAAAAATAAACAACTGGTTCTCAATTAAGAGAGCTTGGTAAGTACTCTTTGTCACACTTTTAGAATGACCATAAAGTTCATACTAAATTCTCCTTGTAATTTGCTTGAACCACCTGCATTGACTAAATGGCTTGAGCTAAAGGAAAACAAGTTAGTCTCCTGACAGAACAGATGGAGACAGAGATGCCTTGCAGTAATTAGGCTCCCACTGTACCAAGGAAACGAGAAGGCAACCATCTCCCTTGAGGATTACATTTAAAAGAGATGTCCCCCAGGTCATGAGAAAGGTTATTTATACATATACATATACATATACATATACATATACATATACATATACATATACATATACATATACATATACATATACATATACATCATATACATATACATATACATATACATATACATATACATATACATATACATATACATATACATATACATATACATTATACATATACATATACATAGTAATACAATAAAGAATTTGTAATTCCATGTGTTCTAAAGAAAATACCTTGAAGGAAACTTGGGGAGCAGGTTCTATCGCCTTCTGTGTCGGGCATTTCCTCTCCTTATTTGTATTCACACCACCACTCTGATCTTTGCTAAAGATTTGCATCCTGTCTGCCTCCACCATAAGGCCCTGAGGTCTGTGAGGGCACGGACCATCCCTCCCTCCTTCATTTGTGGTTGAAACTCCTGCATCTATCTTAGTAGCTGTCACACAACAAGAAGGAACCATTGACTGTATGCTTACCAAGTAATGTGCTTATTACTTTATTTAAACTACGTTATATTTTTCAGGTAATTTTTCTCTCTAAAATATTTCAGGTTTCCTCCACTTTAAGCAAACTAAATGCTCTATGAAGACTCGGATTTATAAAGCTCCAATGAACAGCCGTGACTTACTACGAGTATCTAATCCCCACTCGGCAAGATGATGGACTTCAGACTTCTTACTGTTCTCTCATCAGGGCAAGGACTAAGTGAACTCCGCTGGCCATCCTTTCTGAGCACTAATCTCAGTTATGAGTGTTCTTTCCTCATGATCTAACCTCCCCAAAGCCCTTCTTCCTAATTGCCATGGAGTTAGAATTCCAACATAAGAACTTGGGAAGACACAAACATTCTGGCCATTGCATTCCACTCCTAGTTCTCCCCAGCTGGTGTCATTTTCACGAGCTCAGACTCCATCTCAACAGCCCCAAGGTCAAGCATCACCTCAGTGCCAAAGCCAAGAGTCTTCATATGTAAATCAAACATAAGTGAATCTCAAGGCAAATTCCTGGTTGGCTGTAGATTTGTAACATAAGTCAAGCAATATGCTTCTCAAATAAAACAATGGGGTAGGCCCAGGAAGACCTTCTTCCCACTCTGAGAGGGAGGCATAGGAAAGAAGAAAAATTAGTACAAACCATTCGTACCAGAGACTAAACAAGGAAAACATTAAACTTTCAGGTACAAGATTAATCTTTGGCTTATTGTCCTGTCTTCTAGACACAGTGGAGCAAAGGTTAGACCCCCAGAATTTTGAGTGGCCGAGCTTTGCTGGGTATTGCCCCCACTGTAGCTCTCACAGGCTAGATTGCGCCTGTGTGTTTCTCTCAGGAAGGAGTTGCATGCTGGTGGCCCTGTCAGTCTGAAGTGTGTGGTCCTGAGGCTGCTCCTCCATTCACATCTCTTCTGCTTTGCTTTGCTCAGGCTCCACGCATTTCCAGAGGTACACACTCTACAGATCGTGTGCGTCAGTCCACCTGCTCAACAATTACCCAACCGAATTCTTCATGCAGGTGCATGTGTAGCTTCTGTACATTCATGACAAGAAAAAGTGGCATCTTCCTGATGTTCTGGGGCCGGGGACAGTAAAGCATGGTGGCAAAGAGAGAAGAATAGAAAAGGAATTTTTCATTTTTGTAAAGTGAGTTTTTGTTGAAACCATAGCCACACCCATTTATTTACTCATTACAATGGCAGAGTTGACTAGTTATACAACAGAAACCCTATTACCTGCAAAGCACTATTTGCAGAAGCTTTGGCAACATTTTATATCAGATCTCAGCAGCACAGACTGTGGAACAATGGTCATTTTGTGGGTTTTAACCAAGACTCTAATGATTTCAAAGACTTGAATTCCGAGATGTTCCCAGAGTACTTGATCTGTTGAAGAACCACTTGCCATCTTGCCTTTATTGTCTTTGAGTCGGAGGACACATCAGTGAGCGAACAATTCTCTTCCCTCTTGGAGCCGCTCTTCTGTTGAGGGGAACTACTTCATTTCCAAACATTTGTTTTCTGCAACTGATTCTCTTTTACTAGCTTCTAGACTCAGGGTGAGCAGATAGTTGGCAGACTCTAGGGAAGGGCCAATGCTTGTCATGCTGCATGTGGTGGTTAATTTTGGTTGGCAGCTTGGCTGGATCTGAGAAGAGAGCCATCTTGTGTGCATGTGTGCAGCCCCTCCTAGTGGCAGACAAGATAAAGGAAGAAGGGAACTTTTGCTTTTTGTCTGTTCATCTTCACTCTTGTTGGCAAGCTTTTGTTGCCAGCGTGTGTGTGTGTGTGTGTGTGTGTGTGTGTGTGTGTGTGTGTGTGTG
>JANHMN010000022.1:2064775-2108857 GCA_030674055.1 Rhabdomys pumilio | reverse complement strand
GAGAGAGAGAGAGAGAGAGAGAGAGAGAGAGAGAGAGAGAGAGAGAGAGAGAGCTCTAGGAGAGTCAAGGCAGGTCTCAGCCTGTTGGCATGGGAACAAATATTTTAGCAAATTGTTTCTGTTAGCTTGTGGCTTTGTTTCCCATGATACTATAAAGTATATAAGGCCTAAGAAAATTAAACTTGAGGCTGCCACAGTATTGACTGGACCTTTGTCTCTGAGTCTTCTTTTCTGTCTCTCCCATAATCATCCTTAGAGGACTGCTTGACCTTTGCACCAGCGGGACTGGTGCAGGAGGTAACTACTGCCAATCTGTCAGCTTGACTGGGTTTTGATTCACTATGGAAACACACTCCTGGGGATGTTTATGAACCAGTGTTCAAAAAGGTTTCACGAGAAGGGAAGACCGTCTTGAGTATGGGAATCCCCTTTTCTTGGAGTGAGGGGTCCCGGCCCCGGTTAGATGAGGACGGCTTTCCCTTTGACTGTGGGTCTAATTTGACAGCCAGCTTGCCCTAATCAGTGTTGCTTTTCTAAGTCTGTTTGTCAGGTATGCTTCATGACAACAAGAAAAGTAACCGGTTAAGGGCCCATCTGGGTTTCTACCAACCTAAGATCTTGCAAGGGAGAGTCTTGGAGTGGTACAGTTGAGGCCAGAGATAAGCCCAGAAATGTCAAGGTTTGCCACACTAGACCCTCTTGATGGGATTTAGGAGAGACAGAGAGAGCAAAGTTCAAGAGGACCAGCATCCATGGCAACAAAGCAGACCACTGCTGGGCTCTGACTGGGTCTCCAATCATGTCTTTGATAGTTTCTCTTTCCACAAACACTACATTTTCATTAAGAATTTGTAGATAATATATGTGCTTTGGTATGTGTGCTGTTCTTTAATGAAACAGGCAAAGGGGATTAGAACTGTCTTCTATATTAGTCTAGACTGATTTTGTTTAACTCCCAGTGTCTGCCAATCAAATGGCTTCCACAACATTACAGTTGTGATCAAGTAGAAGAGTGCCCGTGACCAGAAATCACGTCTAACAGGGATGTGCCGAGCTCAGGCACTGCCCTTTTCTTCTTAGTCAGCAGTAGCTCCATCTTGGAAGAACAGCACGATAGTCGTCACAACAGCCCTAGGGACTGAGTGGCACCTCCAGGGACTGAGTGGCAAGTCCAGGGACTGAGTGGCACCTCCAGGGACTGAGTGGCACCTCCAGGCCCTTCATCCTATCTGTTAACTGGCCAAGTGTTTCTGTCATTCCTGGCAGGAGGCTTATATGACAGCGCCACCCGATGCCTGCATGTTCTCTGGCCACCGAGTTTACTGTCACTCCTACTTCCTATCTCAGCTGACCAAGCCACCTCTCTGTGCTCTCGACACCGGTGACTCAGTTAGGGATACATCCTGCTTATCAGTAGCCTTTCAACTAGTGGTTCTCAGCCTTTCTAAGCCCTTTCAGGCAGTTCCTCATGTTATGGTGACCCCCAACGATAAAATTATTCTCGCTGCTACTTCATAACTGTAATGTTGCTGTTGTTGTGAACCACACTGTAAATCTCTCTCAATCTGCCCTCAGGTCTCCAGAATGCTCCTGCTTATAAAGTAACAAGTGAGTTCATGGTAAGATAACAGTTCTCTTTGTGACAGAGACCCATTCACAAATGAAAGTTAGTTACGTTAAAAAAAAATACCAGAATAGAAGATATTTAAAAGAAATTACTATTATCTCTCCCATATCTAACTCCTTTAAAGGATTTAATCATAAGTGTGACTCTTATTCTGTTCCACTGCTGCGGGGTCTTGGTTGGGTACAGAGTGGAAGGAAGAGGGGAAGGTCAGAGACATGAGATCACTGTACCTAAGACTACACATGCTTAGCTTTGGTCGTTCTTTCCCTGGTACGTTCATCCCTTAATTCTTAGCACTTTTGGCTTTTCTTTTGCTTTCTCTTTTTCTTTCTTTCTTTCTTTCTTTCTTTCTTTCTTTCTTTCTTCCTTTTTCTGTTTGTTTTTGTTTTTTTGTTTTTTGAGACAGGGTTTCTCTGTGTAGCCCTGGCTGTCCTGGAACTCACTCTGTAGACCAGGCTGAACTCAGAAATCTGAATGCCTCTGCCTCCCAAAAGTGCTGGGATTAGAGGCATGTGCCACCACTGCCTTCCCTTTTGGCTTTTCTTAATTCAACTCTGGTGGTTATGTAATTGTCTGCAGTCTTTGTTTTGAATGCCTCTGTGCTCCAGATTGTCATTAAGAACCTTCCAACTGGGTGGTACAGTTAATGAAATAAAAGCTCATCCATGCAGGCTTTTAAAATAGTGGTGCTTGACTTCATCATGGATTTTCTTTCCATTGCCTTTCACTCTTAGCTTAAATAAGTTGCTACACAGTGGTAGTGCTGTCTGAGCCCTAAGTTCAAGTCACATCGACTCAAGTGTGAACTATAAAAGGGCACTTCAAAGTAAGCTTATTGATATTTGAAGATGACAATAATATAGTTTTGTTCTCTGTAGAATACCAAACAACATTTATTAGCTTTTTTTATTTAGAATTTAACCAGGATGTTTCTTAGTACTTGCCTAGTGTTCTGAAGGGCCTAGGTTCTATCCCCTAGTACCACATAAAGAGAACTTTTTTTTTTGAGGTGGGATCTTACTACATATCTCTGGTTGCCTTGGAACTCATTAACTATATAGGCTAGGTTGAGCTTGAACTCGCAGAGATCTGCCTGCCTCTGTCTCCTCAGTGCCAAGATTAAAGGCATGCGCCACCATGCCTGGCAAGAATTTCTGATTATAACAACTGTTCTCAAACTTTTGGATCTCCTTCTTACTTTTAAAAATGACTGAGAGATTTTATTTAAAATCTGAAAATTTAAAAAGTACGTAATGGTATTTTTTATAGCTTAAATTAATCTACTCTGGAAGCTAAAGCAAGATCCCTTTAATAAATATCTTACATGTCAGTATAAATAATATATTTGCATAAAATAACCATATTTACTAAAAGGAAACTTTAGTGAGAAGCACATTGTTTTACAGTTTTGCAATAATTCTTATTTGAGATAGTTGACATAAAAGAGACCATGGTTTATATTTGTAGCTAATATGTCTTAACATAAACATAAATCAGCTTTGACTCAGGGTCCCTGTAATGTCAGCCGCAGTTGAGAACCACTATCTTAGAACAGCAGTTGGCTCATGAAGAAAAGATGACATGATAACCATAATAAACAGTGGATAGATTTAGAAAGCATAGAAACTATTCTTTTAATTATTAGGACACAATTTTGCAACATAATTTACAATATTTCTTCTCTGAGACTGAGAGATGACTTGGTGTTTAAGAGCACGTCGCTTCTTTGGATGATCTGGGTTCAATTCCCAGAACCAACTTTATAGCTCAAAACCATCCTCATTGCAATCTCAGGGGACTCTGACCTCAAGGAGCACGCAAATGGCGCACATTCATATGTGCAGGCAAAAATTCAGTCAGTATAAAAATGACTTTAAATCGTGTTTTCATTTATGTTTGAGATGTAGAGATTCATTTTTAAAATCCTGAAAAGTGCCTTTGTATGTGCTTGATCTTACTGAGTGCTGGTGACAAAGATATGTGGAGAGAGAGGGAGTGGGGGGGAGCTTTAGAACTTGTCAGCTGCACATTTACTGTGCCTCGACCATAGTAGATAGAATTAGCACGTTTAGTAGGAAGAGCTCAAAGTTTTGAGTCCTATGCAATTTTAGAACTAGCTAGTTTTGCAAATCTGGGAAAATTACTTCACTCCTCCGAGCCACATCCCTGTGTGTGTGTGTGTGTGTGTGTGTGTGTGTGTGTGTGTGTGTGTGTGTGTACTTATAGCTATGACTAGGTATAGAGCCCTCCCACATTCAGCTCCAATATTAATAGCTTGTGCATTCCACCTGGGAACAGGTGGGGGCAGCAGTGAGCTGCATGAGCAAGGAGGCTGGCAAAATGTCTGCTGCAGATGACTGCACTTAAGACCCCAGGGAGGGAACTTCAGGCCTGATCCAAGCATGATGGAGCAGAGGCTGGGAAGATCAGAGTAAATGTAGGATTAAGACACACAAAAGCAGAAGCAGAACCGGAAGCGAGCATGGGAATTAAAGCCAAACGGTCACAAGGTGTGAGACCACAGACCAGAAACAGGCCAAGGCCTGGATAGTGCTCCCTTTACCCTCTTCTCTTATAACTAAGTGTTTTTTTCTTTTCTCCTGTAGGTCATTTTACCTGAGGTGACCAACTCTTTGCCTGGTCGGGAACTGGGAGTTTCTCTGGCACTTGGCACTCTGTTTTAAAGCTGGACAAATTCCAAGTGACCTAAGATGAGCTGGTCACTCTGTCCCATGTGAAGATGGTCCTCAGCTGGGCTAAGTCAGTGGGATGGATGTTATGAACAGCCAAAAGCCATTGCCTCACTGAAGGGAACATACCTGTCTGAAAACAAAATGGATCCCATCCCTGTTGAACACGCCCATCCAGCTGGCCCGGGCCAGTGCTATAAGGAAACCTGCTGTCACATGAGTTAGATCCCATTTTCCTCATAAGTTGAGGTTTGATTTCTGTCATGTGGGAGTCCCACCTGGAAAGTAGCAGAAGAAAAAAACAATCTTTGGTTGACTTTGAGGTCCCCGGAGACGACAGAACATGAGCAGCTAGTCTAACATAAGACACGTTTTGAAGTTGCCTGAATCTGTCACCCTACAAAGTTGCATCACCCAAGCAACCAGGAGAACTCTGAACTTGAGCAGGTGACATGTAACCACATCTCTCTGCTCGCTTCACTCAGTGTTTTCCCAAGGGAGAAAAATATTCCATGGCTACTGCATTTCTGTGTGAGCTACATCTCCGAGGGTACAGATTGCAGCAAACGTGCCTGTCTCACTAACATGAGAAGCACTGACTGTCAACCTTAAAACCAGCCATGGCAAGAAAGATTTATTTGCACAAAGTTCTGTCATACTGAGAGTAACGTATATCCTATGGCTCCAACTATATTTCTCAGAATTTGTAGTCTGCTTCAAATTTGGTCTTTACTCCTCTAGAAAGATTGTAGCTTTCCTAGACTCTGTTCAGAATCTAGCATTTGAGCTCAGCTTATCTGAGATAGCTAGAACAACCAAGACTTCCAGGACTTTAGTTCTACGGGTGTCATGGTGGAATGTGCCCACCTCTCCTTGTACAGATCCAGCTACCTGCACCTTCCTGCTTCTAATCTGTGGCAGTGGCATGACCGAAGATGGTTTGTGTTAATTATCAGCATGAGAACTCTAGATTTGCCTAGGTGGTAGACCTGTGTGCATGTCTGTAGGAGAAGGTTATGTTGATTGTATTGAGATGAGAAGACCTGACCACCGCTGACATCTTCATCCCATGGCTGGGATGAAGATGGACTGTGTAAGTAGAGGAAGGAAGCTGAGCAGCAGCAAGCATTCATCTCTCTCTGCTTGCTGATGTGTTATGCCATATGGCCAGCTGCTTCACAGTCCTGCTGCCTTGATGTCTCTGCCATGATGCACTATACCCTCAGACTGTCAGCTACAAGAACTCCTTTCTCTTAAATTACTTTTGTCAAGGTATTTTTTTAAACCACAGCAACAGGAGATACTAGGATACTGAGTAACACTGTTTCCTGGTGCCCAGCATGCCTGTACTGATAACATGGATCATGAGACTTATCTCAGAGAATGTAGGTACCACCATTGTGTAAGAGATTCTGCCTCATGGTGATGGACATAAGAGGGGGGAGAGGGAGAGAGGGAGAGGGAGGGAGGAAGAGACAGAGATACTCAATCATCTGAGAAGCGTGAGGAAGACTTCCAGGTAAAAGGAGGCTGAATTAGAAGAACAAGGCAAGATCAAGTCACAAGCAATGATGCCATATGTGAGAAGGAAACCAGGACAAATAAGGACAGAGAGTTGAATCCGAACCATGTATTTTATAGGAAAAAATACAATTCTAACCAGGGCCAAGGATATCTCAAAACTCAGAGGTTGCTGGGGAAATCTTGACTTTATCTCAGGGTATCCTTCAAGGGAGTAGGCTGAGGAATCTGATGTGACTGCTTTAGTATCTTCTTCTTGGGGAGGGCCAGTTTCCTCTCATAAATTCATAAATCCATTTTTTATATGTTAAGCATCTGCTGTATACTAGTCACCTCTGTACCATATGCATGCAAAATATGAGACAAAAATGGTAGCTTGAACCGAGTGTGAATCCCCAGATGCAAGTGGTGTATCTCCCATAAGTGTCTGAACTCTTAGTTGGTGATACTGCCCTCTGAAAGGGTGTGAGACCTTGAGGAGGTTGAATCATGATGGAGGAAGTGGGTCACTGGGGGTGAGATTCATGTCCTAATCAAGCTGCCTTTTCTTTGTTTCCAGGCTGCAGATGCATCCTGACCAGCCAGCTGCATGCTTTCTAGGCCACGATGGAATGAATCTATTTTAACTGTAAGCCTGTAGTCACCTGTGGCCACGGAACAACTGGGTTCACCTTAAACAGGGGCTGGAAATGAAGAAAGGGATGGAGGGTGAGAAAAAATGAAGCTAAGACAAAGTTCTTTGATCAAGGCTCAAAGTTTAATGTTCAGTTCTCAATTTAAAGGGAAAGCCCCACTGAACCCAGAGATGGGTGGGGGAACCCATCCTTTGTCACTGCCAGAGATGTCTCAAGGCAAGCTCAGAGGGCAGTTATTCTTCTGAGTTCCTGTAGCAGGCTGTATGTGCAGCCAAGGTGGGTAACTCCACCTAGGTGTCTATTGTTGTGCAGCCAAGGTGGGTAACTCCTCCTAAGTCCTATTATTTGGTCTATTGTGGTAAACAAGGTCTTTCAGGCCTGCTCAAGGCTGGGGGAAGGGCACAATTCCCCCTTTTTAGTTTTTTAAAGATGAGCAATGCCAGCAGCTGGACAGGGAACAAGATTTCATCCTGTCTAGGGTAAAGAGTGGCTGGGTGACCATGCCTGGCTTACGTTGGTGTCTATATTGCTCCCTGTTTGTTACCCATCATTGAGGAAAACATACATAGCATTATTATTGATGTATGCTTCTGTTTTAGGTCTATAGGAGCTCAAGAACACTCTTACCTGTCTTTGACTAACCATCTTTGGCACACTCTTTCCCATACAGACCAAAGCCACATTCAGACCAAAGGACCTGTGAGCATGCACTCAGTGCAATTCTTCATAGCGATGGATAACTGTTATGATGGATAGCTGAGCTTGCTGAGAGCAATCCTGTGTGAAGGCAACCAATCTGTTTGAAATACAAGGTTCAAAGGTTAAAAGCAGTGTAGAAAACAAGGTTGTAAGCAGGAATGTTCCAGTATCTAATCCAACTGATGGTTGGCAGGGATCAGACACAAAGTCTGATTACCAGGTATTATAGTGGATAGCTTTAAGTAATGATAAAAAACACTCTCCAGTAAGAGTGAAGACTATATGCCAGGTTAAACCAGCTGGCTGATAAGGATTTTGAGCCATCTTCATCATTAGAATCATAATTATTAGGCTCAAGATCTGTGTCCACTTGACAGACCAATCTTTTAGGCAGCCATCGGGCTCAATTTTCTTTTTCTGAAAAAATACAGAATGAGCCACAACCTCAAATTAAAACAGGGTTGGGACTATTCCATGTATTAGTTAGGGGGTCTCTCCATTTGACCCTGGCAAATGAGCTGGAAGTGACTGGATGCCAGTGGCGATCTGCTGCAGACTGACCTTTAGCATCAGTTTGCAGAAAATTTAAAACAAATAAGACAAAAGGAAGGTGTGCTTTTGGTGACCTTGGAGGGTGTGAGTCCCCCTCTTTAGTTTTTTAAAAGTCATTTCAGAGTTTCTTGCAAATCCAGGGCAGATGCACCAGTAGCTGCTCCTCTCACACTCAAGAGAGTTATCAAGATATTATTTTAAAGTTCCACAATATCTGTTTCACACTTTCTTGTCCTTGAAGATAATAAGGAATCTCAGTAATATGAGTAATAATACATTGTCAACAAAACATCTCAAATGTTTGACTGCAATAGCCAGTTCCATTGCCTATCTTAGTCTGATATGGAACACCAAGCATAGAAAAATAATGTAGGCAATAACTAATTATATTTTTAGTTGCTTCTTCTGTTAAAGCAGTTGCAACTAGAAAGTCTAAAAAGGTGTCAAGTCACATGTACATATTTTAATTTTCCAAAATCAAAAATGAATGACATCTATTTGCCAAAATTGATTATTATTATTATTATTATTAAGTCCTCAAGGATTAACAACATTATGAAAAAATTGAGGATACTGAGAACAAGTGTTTGCAATTTGACTTGCATACTTTCTAGAAATGCCAAATTATTGTCTCAAGCTATTACTATTTTGATGATGTTGAAAGTCCCCAAAGGGGGATTCCCACTCAAGTCTCAGGACAGCACGCAACCAAAGACTCATGAGAGACCGGCTTGCTGCAAACACATGAGGCAGTTTAATATCAGAGCTCTGGGTCAACCCATATTATCATATCTCACATAGGAGATAGTGGGACTGACCTCTCGGCTCAGGAGTCTAGGATTTTTATATGCACGGGGTGGGGATGGGGGGGACTTTTGCGCGGTGCACACAATTGGTTGTTTTCCTTTTTTGAACATCAGCAGGCTGTACCGGTCCATGGGGGCAGGGTGTAGTTCCTCTCTTGGCCAGTCAGTTCCTGGGATGTTTTAACAGGCCTTTGTCTTGTAACTCTACATCCTCTGTAACTAATTAACTGGGCCCAAACCTGCCTAAAGGCATTTTTAGCTATTTAGGTTAGGGAAAAGGAATCACAGAGCCCTGTTATTTTTATTAGTTTGGGCCTATTTCAAATTTTTTCTTTTAATGTGAAGAATAAGATTGTATGGCCAATTGTTCCTGTAAGGTCTATAATCTGCCTGGTATACAAATCTGCTGTGGCATTACCCCGGGGTCCAAGCAATCCAATATGAGCTCTTAAATGTCTTATAAAGTTAAGAAACATTACATGTTTCTTAAATTAAGCTGTATTTGTATAAATAACTGTAAAATTTGAGAATTAGCAATAGCTAAAAAAGGAACAATTTTAGGCAATTATAAACCATGAGCCATGCACTGGCTATGAGTATACGAATTGAAAGCTTGATTTTTCAGCATTTCAAACAGTGGCTACAGCATGTAATTCAACTACTTGTGCTGAAGTAGGGGAAACTCAAGAAAATGAACATGAAATCTAATTACATATACTGCCTTCTCAGTATATGAGCTTTCTGTAAATACAGTAAGCATCTTTTCCATGGGCTGAATGTAAATTTAAAGGAAATACAAAAGCATGCATAGAGGAAAACTGTAACAACTTGTCTTTTGGATAATGATTATCAAATTTTCCTAAAAAGTTTGCCACGTAATAGGCCAAATAGCATTATTCTTCAATAACCAATTTAACTGCTGTTTGGAATAAAGAATAAACATTTCATCCAAAATACTTTTAGGATTCTATCTTATAATCCTGTATTAACACAGCAATAGTTTTATAATAGGATGTTAAAACTTTACTTGCAGATAAAGAAAGATGAATCTGCATTAATGGTTTCTTTTGCCAAAGGGCTGCTGTGTGCACATGATTAGCAATAACTCAAACAGTCAACAATTGATCATAGTCTATATAATGTATCTGTTGATAACTAACAGCTTATTCTATTTTCTGCAAAGCTATTCTTCCTTCATCAGTTTATTGCCGAGAGGAATTAGGACTTGCACCCCCTTGAGAATAACAAACAGAGGTTCAAGTTCTCCTATGGTAAGCTTAAGATGAGGTTTTAGCTAATTAATATCTCCTAACAACTTTTGAAAATCATTAAAAGTAAACCATTTTTTTTGCATGTACACCTGCAAGCCAGAAGAGGGCACTAGATCCCATTACAGATGGTTGTGAGCCACCATGTTGTTGCTGGGAATTGAAATCTAATATTTTTCCGTTGTGAGTCTAGCCTTTAACGGCTGAGTCATCTCTCCAGCCACAACTGTCCATTCTTATTGGAATTTTCTGTGCCACAATCTGCTTAGAATATAACTGAGGTCCCAAATATTGAAAAGATACTGCCTTTGAATCTTTTCTGGAGCAACAAGCACTCCACAATTTTAAAGCTCATTATATGAGAGCAAAGGCTTGCAGAAAAACTCCTTTAGAGAGATCAGCTAGTAAAATATTATACGATGAATAATGTACACTGAAAGATTCAAACTCTTAACTTCTTGTAGTAGAGCAACAACAATTTTTTTTTTTATATAATGTAAAGCTATTAACCATTCCTTGAGGCAAACCTTTCTAATGATATTGCTTCATGGACTCTCAAAAATTACAAGCAAATTCACTGAATTAGAACCTCTCACCTTCACCAGGATGTAAAGCAATGGTATAAAAACAATCTTCTAGATCTATAATAATTCTATATGCATTTACTGAAATGGCAGCTGGAGTAGGCACGTCAGGCTGTGATGCCCCGTTTTCATAAATCTTAAGTTTGAACTTTGTTTTGGACTAATTGAATAACCAATCCCTTTTAGCTGAGTGAGAGTATCAGATAAAGGCCAGGTTGAAGGACAATCTTGTCCTCTCTTACTATTTGAGCAATTCTTTTATTAGCAGGTATTGCTATAATGCCATGGAGGGTAGCAGACATAATTTTAATTTCTCCAGCATAATCATTATCTTTAACTCCTGGCCCATAAGCTGTCTGTTGTGAATGTCTTTGGGTCTGAGACTGATGCCTCCCACCCCAAGAAACAAGCAAGGCAATAAACAAATTCCGGAAAACACCTTTTTAGGGTCTGGTCACAATGGATGACCAAGACAAAGGAAATGTCTGTCACATAAGCTTGTGCTGAGCCCAGTCTGCACTGTCTTAGCTCAAATGTAAATGTTCTTACTCTGGGCTTATTTTCTGAGGCCCAGATTATCCTTCCTGCAGGCCTGTACTGTGCCACAGCTGTCTTTTTAACACTGATTCAACTCTACCTGCTCTATCCTCTTCTCAACCATAAACATGGGTGAGTCAAAAAATCCCAAGCTCACGATTGAACTGCCAACCGTAGCCAATGGAATACTGGCAGTTTAACTATATTTTAACGTTTCTTTTGCAATATTAGAGTATAACCATAATTTTGGGAAGCAAAACCAATTTTTAACAATATAAATAATCCATTTTCTCTAAAATCAACACCAAGTGCATTACTTCCATGTTACAAGGATTGGCTGCCAGTTCTTATATATGAATGCATGATAGTGCAGCTTTTAATATCTCATTACAGAGACATTGTTTTTGAATCTTTTATACATCTGGTTTCTGAATGACTTCAACCCTGAGTTACCATTTTAAGCCAACTTTCTGTTACCAAAGTTGCAAATTTTTAATCATACCCAATAATTTATAGGCCAATAATCTATAACCAAGACATGCAGAACATATTTATACCTTTAAAACCGGTGAAAACAAAAACGAAGTGGCTACACATCTTACATTTTTAAAGTAAACAAAATTTTCTTGCTTTTTCTAGCTGTAATTTCAAGAGAAATGGACCTTGTCACAAGGTTTTTCTGGGAAAAACAACTGTCAGCTTTTTTTTTTTTTTTATTTTTTTTTTTTTTTTTTTTTTTATCATAGAAGTCAGAAAGCTGTCGGTCCCTTTAAAAGCAGCTTATGTAGCCAATCAGTTCCTGGAAAGGCTTCTCCAGCTCAGCTTGACTTCTAGCTACAGGTGTAGGATAACTTGTCAGCTTCTGCTGTGTACATCAAGACTGACTTTAAACAAGTTAAACCAAACCAAGGGGTGGATCAAGCAGTTTTAACTATTTTTCTTTTCTTTTCTTTCTTTCTTTTTTTTTTTTTTTTTTGTTTTTTTTTTTGTTTGGTTTTTCGAGACAGGGTAGCCCTGGCTACCTGTGTAGCCCTGGCTGTCCTGGAACTCACTCTGTAGACCAGGCTGGCCTCGAACTCAGAAATCCGCCTGCCTCTGCCTCCCAAGTGCTGGGATTAAAGGCGTGCGCCACCACCGCCAGCACGATTTTTCTTTTGGAACATGAAACACAGAACACCAATCATTCAGACAACGAAACAAAACCAGACAATCAACACACGTGGACACTGGCGTGTCAAGGACAGACAATAGACAAAGAAAGCAGAACTAAGGATTTCTCCTGTAGAAACCAAAGAGAAACTCAGGATGTCTCCTGAATTTTCTCCTGTTCCTTGGAGAGCTCTGAAATAGCCTTTTCCTTCTTTTTTTGCTGACGCAGCCTAGAGAAAGGACAACTGCTTTTCTGAAACCCCCTCTCCTCTTTCTGTCATATTCAAGGTCTAACTCTTCATCTCTTTCTTTGGGAGGTGTAGCTGCGGCTGTTGATAGTTACTCCTCAGTGCCCTGCTTTCTTAGTTTTCCAATTCCTTCTAACCCTGCTCCTCTCACCTGAGTCAGCTCTAGGCTGTGAGCGAATGTCTATTTAGAATTCTCCTATCCTATGTTTTGTTGTCACCCACTAGGTGAAGTCAGCGTCCGGTCAACACCTATTCAACCTAGACCGTATCCCCTCAAACACACTTCCTGCAAACACAACCTCCAAAAATAACTGTTTATATCAATGTAATATCAACGCTGTTTGTTGCTCACCAAGTGGGCAGGATACTCTTCTTTTTCCATTTTTCGTGGAGCTCCACCTAAGACAGTGTTTCTTAGCTGGTCTCCCATGTTCAGGTTCCTCATTGTGGGCACCACCTGTAGCCTCCTGGGCCATGGATCAACTGGGTTCACTTGAAAGGGGGGCTGGAAATGAAGAAAGGGATGGAGGTCGAGAAAAGATGAAGCCAAGACAAAGTTCTCTGGTCAAGGCTCGAAGTTTAATGTTCAGCTCTCAATTTAAAGGGAAAGCCCCACCGAACCCAGAGATGGGTGGGGGAGCCCATCCTTTGTCACTGCCGGAGATGTCTCAAGGCAACCTCAGAGGGCAGTTATTCTTCTGAGTTCCTGTAGCAGGCTGTACATGCAGCCAAGGTGGGTAACTCCTCCTAAGTCCTATTATTTGGTCTATTGTGGTAAACAAGGTCTTTCAGGCCTGCTCAAGGCTGGGGGAAGGGCACAGAAGCTGGAGCAAATTCTTTATTTCTGGAATTATTTCTTGACTGGTGTTGTATCAGCAATGTAAAAAGCAGTTAGTACAAATGAGAGGTCAAAACATCAGCCAACGTGTAGCAATCTTCCCAATCTGTTTTTCATAGCAATCCCTTTACATCAGAGCCTGCTCCTCCAGCCCCAGGCTACTTTCTTAGCACTTTGTAGCCAACTCAGGGCATTCACTGTCTGTGGATACCTCTGCATTGATTCGTTTGATATTTGTTCAGCTTGCAATTATTCTACGTTTTTGTTCATGTCAGAGTTCCTCTTGAAACCTTGCAGCCATTCATCCTTATGTGTCATGCTCAGCTGCATTTACTTCTCAGATGATCTAGTTCCCAGCAGTTTAACTTTCTGCAACTTAGTGAAATGCCTTGCAGTGATAGTAGTTGGAATTACCTATTCAGGTTTAGGTAAACCATTAATTCAACTGTGTGTGTGTGTGTGTGTGTGTGTGTGTACCTGCACATATTTGTGTATATATTTATATGTGTGTGTGCATGCAGATATGTGCCTACACATATTTATATATATGTGTGTGAATGTGTGTATGTGTGGATATTATGTGTGTATTTGTAAGTGTGCATTCATGTGTGTGAGTGTGGGTGTCCATATGCCACATATGTTCATATATAGAGGCCGAAGAATCACTTAGACAAAAGTTCTCACCTTCCACTCTTTTAGAAACAGGATCTCTTTGTTATTGCCAATGTGAGCAATGCCTACCCAGCCTGTGAGCTTCCAGAAACTCTCCTGTCTCCCTTCCTATTTTTCTCTAGGATTTCTGGGGTTGCAGAAGCATGCAGCCACATCTGGTTTTGCATGGGTTCTAGAGATTCAAACTCATGCTTGTGTGGCAAGAGTTTTATCTACTGTGCCACCTTCTCAGCTCCAAACCAATATTGAATACTGGTTTAAGGTAATTGTGATCAGATACAGATTATCTTACTCTTAGGATTATTTAGAGTTATCACTCAAGCATGCAGACTGTGTGTGAGGCATTGTGCTGATATATCACATAATGTTAGTAATATTTGCTGAATGCTCAGACGTTAGGTTGTAGGCTTTGTCTTATTACCTCATTCACTCCTCACAGCAGTCCTGTGGAGAACATATCATTCAGGTTTTGAAATGAGACATTGAAGCCAGGCGGTGGTGGCGCACGCCTTTAATCCCAGCACTTGGGAGGCAGAGGCAGGCGGGATTTCTGAGTTCGAGGCCAGCCTGGTCTACCGAGTGAGTTCCAGGACAGCCAGGAAACACAGAGAAACCCTGTCTCGAAAAACCAAAAAAAAAAAAGAAATGAGACATTGAAGCACAAGCATAGTGCCTAGACTCAGAGCTAGTACCTAAATCTGAGCATTCCTGTGACTCATCTTGTGTGACTTGCATAGCAGTCCTAAGAGGTCTGCATTAAAATAATCTGTAACAGGCTGATGTCATTGTAGATAGTATTAGAACCTAAGGCTTTGAGAAGGTTGTCACTGACTTATATCTTTAACCAAACAGGGCAACTCCAAGATAGATGCTTATCCTCATTTGCTCTGTATTATTGTAATGAGCACAGTGACCAAAAGCAACCTAGGAGATTTGTTTCATCGTACAGCGACAGTCCATTATGAAAAGTGGTAAGGGTAAAGACCCCAGGCAAGAATTAGGAGGCAGTAACTGAAGTAGAGCCATGGAGGGACACAATGCTGGCTTGATTCTCGTGGCTCACTCAGCTTGTTTTCTTCTACAATCCAGGTTCACTTGCCTAGGTGTGATACCGCCCACAATGGACTGGGTCCTACCACATCAATCAGTGATGCAGAAAATGTCCCATAGACTTGTCTATAGGCCAGTCTAATGGAGTCATTTCCTCAGCTGAGGTTCCCTTTTCCCAAGTAACTTTAGCTTGTGTCAAGTTGACAACAAAACAAAACCATAAAACAACAAAAAGTGCCAAAGCTAACCAGCAGAATAGACAACCAACTATTCACTGAAGCTTCTAGTGTAAAGTGAAAAATTATAAAGACCATTTTATAAAATATATACAGGCTCACTAGTTCCAGGAAGGCGGAACTGAATATAGGATTTCGGGCCTTCACTGCCTTGGATACATTCCTCAAGCCTCAGGGAAGAAAATCCACCTGTGGGTGGGGTAGGCCCAAAGCAGGAAGACACATTCCTGGCCACAAAGAAAAGTAAAAAGGCATGCCCAGACAAGTCCTAACTAGCCATCCTGCTGCCTCTGCAAGTTGCTGATATTTGAAATAACCAATCATGTGTAATGGCGCGAAAATTCCTTCCTTTCCCTACCCCCTACTATAAAAGGTTCCTTAGCCTACCACGCGGGGTCAAACTGTACTCTTGTGCAGTTTCAACGCTGGCTGCCAGCTCTCTTCCCTAATAAACCTCTGCTAATTGCATCCAGGTACGACCACCCTAATCCAAGAACCCACTGGGAGGTAAGGGAACACCGCGGTTTTCTGTCTGTCTGTCTGTCTGTTTGTTGTGTAAAGTTGTTTGGTTTCTCATGTGCCAGGTTGTCTAAATAGTCTGATTTTTCGTGTGCTGGTTTGAGTTATTTAGTTTCTAAGTCTGTGTACTGTCTGTGTGAGTCTGTGAGTGCGGTGTGTTTAAATTCGGCGCCTTTTCTGATTTCTGACTTCTGATTCTCGGTTCTGGTTTTTGTTCTGGCAGCTGCCGTTGTGTGACTGTGAGGTCCAACGGACGCAGGCTGACCTTGGGGGGAAGGCAGTATCCTTCCCCATCTGAGTTAGTGAGTCAGAGTGATCTGACTGCCCTGTTCTGGAACAAAGGAGACAGAGTACTCCTGCAGGAGGGAAAGACTTGGAGTCCTTTCCCATCTGAGCTCTTGGTTTCGGGTTTTGAAGGGAAGATGTGGAATCCTTCCCAGGTGGAAGGGTGTCAGAGTGGTCTGACTGCCCTTGAGGGGAAGATGTAGAATCTTTCCCCATCTGAGGTTGCGTTTGGTTGGTTCTATAAGACCAAATGCGGGCAAGTGTGTCTATTCTGCTTGTGTTTTTATGTGTAATTTGGTCTCTGCGCCCATGGCAGGGGTGAGAACTGTCTGTATCACCTGTTTTATGTGCCACCCGTGAGAGAGGTGAACTATTTGTGTTGTTTTTTTGTGTTTTCCTGGCAAATTGTATGTTAGCCGATGTTAATCTACTGTGTTAAACATCATGAGTTAAAAATAGATAACATGATCACCGGCAGAAAAGGAGATGAAGCCGCCGGTACAAGAATACTGCTGCAGAGCAGAAAGGCGGGTAGGTCCTTTAATAAGAGACACCGACCACAGTCTGTGTTCGGACAGCCTGCCTACCGCATGTAGGGCGTTTTCTAAGTAACACCACGTGGAGGGTGCTCCCTCGCCCAGCCCGCACTTGGTGGGCGACAGCTCAAGGCTCCCCAAAACAGCCCCCTTGCAAGTTGGCCGACATGGCTGTACTGGGGACCCCGGAGTCGCTGTAACTAATCGGCAGTTTTCCACCTGCCGCCTATGAAGATAGATAGGGCCCAGGTACTTAAAAACCTGGCAATAGAGCCAGAACAGCTGGACAAACAGCCCCAGCAAGATTATTCACCTGAGAGTTATAATTATATATTTTTTTATTAAAAAATAGTGAGTAAATAGAGCTGAGATTTAAAAAGGAAGAAAAAGCGAATAAGTAGCGCTGAAACAAGTCACGTGACATGACTCCAGCTTAACTCTGAATCAACAAAATTGCCTTCAGGCAGGTCAGACAGGTCGGACAGGTTTGCCTGCTACAAAAAGTTATAGGCTGTCCTGAGGCAGAGTCAAAAGAATAGGCATCCATTTTGGTACAGATACAAGTTTATAGTAAAAAGTAAGTTAGTTATCAAAACAATTAGATAGGCCAGGATCCCTCAGGCACCTAGGTCTAGTGCCCAATGTAGTCACCTAGATAAATCTAGTGGAGGAACACCTTTCCCCCGATAAAAGCCTTTCTTCCACAAGACCCTTGTAGGTTCTGGTCTTCAGGAGTCAAGAGCAAGAGAAGATACCGAGAAAAAGAATATCCCCTCAGACATGGGGACCCCATCAATTGATCAGGCCGTGGTCAACAGTGGGTTACAGAAGATAAGAGACACCCAAAGGCCCACGCCAGATCCCGTTGATAGATCTTGTGTAAGAACATGAGACCCCACTAATTTTCACCAAGACACTTGAGATTAAGCAGGGATCAGATGAATTGCCCAAGCCTTTCTAGACATTCTGTCAGTATAGACAAGGCTTCAGAGGCTAGAGAGACTACAAGATAAGTCATGAGGAGGTTTAGTGTAAGTTTAAGATAAAAGGAATAGAGGAGACGAATAGAGAAGGTTTAGTGTAAGTCTAGAAGGGAAGAGTGGAAGAGAGGAGTGGAGATAAGTTGCTGGGAAAGTCTAGAGGGAAGGAGTAGGGGAGATAAAAGGTTTAGTGTTAGTTGCTAAGACTAGAGAGAGGTGAAGAAAAGGAAAGATGACAGGAAAAGAATTTACAGAAAGCAGAGAAGAGGGACTCCAATCAAAGGAAGATAAGAAACTCCTTGAAAAGACCAGTGTGCACATTGCAAGTAAAGGAGCCAGCTTTGGGGTCCAAGAGGGTCCTAACAAATAGAAGCCAGGGCCAAGAAATCCCAGGCCTTAAAAAACACCCCAAATGGCGAAGATATTAGCTCTGTGTGAAGACAGCTATTGAGATAGACCGAGCGGCTTGGAGCCACACAACTTTTGATAGACACAGGGTCCTCCTCCAGGCCAATGGGCCGAAATGTATTCGTGGACTACTCCAAAGAGTGGACTAAGAGATGGGCTAGATATCCCATTCATTTATGGTCATCCTAGACTGTTCCTACCCTTTGTCGGGTTGAGATTTACTCCCCAGGATGGGGGCCCAGATACACTTCCTACCCGACGGGCTACAAGAACTCACAGGTAGAGAGGAAAGGCTTTCTCCTACTGACTCCAGCAGGGAGCCGAGGTAACCTGCTTTACAGACGGGAGCAGTTTTCTCCATGCCAGTCAGAGACAAGCCAGTGCTGCTGTGATGGACGACACAAATGTCATCTGGGCTGACCCCCCACCCCTGGGTTCATCGGTGCAGAGAACAACCTTGGAACTTGGGGCCAACAAGAAAAATCAACAGCAGGTATGCTTTTGCCATAGCCCATGTCCACAGGGCTATATACCAAGAGAGGAAACCCTAATGAAGCCAACAGCTGTAAATATTCCTTGCTCAGGACACCAAAAGGGAGGAGACTCAGTGGCCTGAGGCAGTAACCGGACAGATCAAGTGGCTTGATAAGGAAACCTGTCCCTGTTATGGGCCCATGAGATAGCCTCACTTAAAACAGAGTAAGAGAAAGAATTCAGATTTCGAGCCATCCTGCCAGCTTCTATCTAGAGGAAAAGAGACAATAGTTCACACAAGAAGGGAGAACTATACTCCACAGAAGGCAAAGGACTTACCAGGCTAAATGCACAGATGGACTCTTAAGATATGAGTACAACCAAACAGCCAAGAGATTTAAAGCATATAATGGACCTCAGGGTTTGAGCCGGAGAAATAATAAGACAGTATAAGATATGCCAACAAGCAAAGGCTTATGAGAATTAGAGTAAATAAGAAAATACCTAGGGGAAAAAAAACAGCCTAAAACAGGGATCTTTCAAGTAGCTGAGATAATTAGATTAGGTAACGGTTTTGCTTTTTGTTTCTAAGATAAGTCAGGAATTGCCAGATATTAGAGGCTAGTTAGAAGCTCCATTGTTTGTACTGTCTTCAAAGCTCAGGACAGGTAGAGAGAATAAACAGAACCCTAAAACTAATTCCCCCCATGGGAACTGGCGCTGGCTAGGGTGTCCCTTGTCCTTGTTCCATACCCAGAATGTCCCTCTTGTGTGAGAAATGATTTTTCAGGCTATTAAGAGACTGTTCCTGAGCTGTTAAAGTTGACCAACACCTGTGCCTGATGCCAACTGAAGAAGATCCAGACGCCTGAGCAACCCCCTACTGTTTAGCTCAAGGTCTTCTGCTATTCTACAAGGTCAAAGAGCAGCAGGCCTTGACTCCTGAGACCACCCTAGATGCACAGGGGTAATACAGCCTTAGAAGGTGGGGCTTAGTGTGTGTACACCCAAGGTTAAATGACAGCTTGTGATTCCAAGATCGAGATCGAAATGTAAATCTAGAGTTATATAGATTTGTTCCTTTTGCAATTTCTCTTTATTATGTATGTGATTATATGTATATGTAGACAACTATGTGCCACAAAATATGTTAAAAGTCAGAGGACAACTTTGAAAGTGTGTTTAAAAGAAAAAGAATCTTCTTGAGACCCCTAGCCAATAGAATAGAGCCCGAGGACCTCACTAACAGATACTTAGTGCCTAAGATTGATAGTGAGCTTGCAGTTCAAAATTAACCCTTTATATATCTACTTCTGTCTTTGATGACAACAAAGATTATTGTGTACTTGTTCAGTTATCCCCTGGGTCTACCACCACGCTGCAGACACTCTTGAATGTGAGTTTGAGATACACCCTAGACGCTTCCGTAGAGAGCCTATTTCCTTGACCCTAACTGTCATACTGGGACTTGGGGTGGCTACAGGTGTGAGAATAGGTATTACTGCACTAATACAGATACCCTGTTATCAAAGTTAAAAGAGTCATTGACTTCCCTCTGAGGTTGTTCTGCAGAACAGAAAAAGATTAGACTTGCTGCTCCTTAAAAAAAGAAGTTTGTGTGCTGTTCTAAGACAAGAATGTTACTTCTATGTAGACCATTCAGGAGAGACCAGAGACAGAAAAATATGGAGGCACAACAAAACTAGTTTGAGAGTTGGTTCAATGGGTCCCCTCAGATGACGACCCTGTTATCCTCCCTGGCTGGACCTCTTATAATTTTGCTTTTGCTTTTAACCATAGGTCCTTACATTTTAAAACTTTTGTTAGAGAAAAGATAAGTGCTGTTCAGTTTTTTGTGTTACGCCATCAATATCTAGTTTTAAGTCAAGAAAATAATAATTATGATGACACTGGAGTTTAAACTTTTCTAAAGATCCAAATTGGAAAAAGTGGGGTGATAATGGACTTATTAATAATTGAGTTTTTATGATTAAAAACCTAAGTTTTTATGGCTAAAAACTGTCAATTGGAAAAAGTGGGGGATGTAGAGTGAAAAATTATAAAGACCATTTTATAAAATATATACAGGCTCACTAGTTCCAGGAAGGCGGAACTGAATATAGGATTTCGGGCCTTCACTGCCCTGGATACATTCCTCAAGCCTCAGGGAAGAAAATCCACCTGTGGGTGGGGTAGGCCCAAAGCAGGAAGACATATTCCTGGCCACAAAGAAAAGTAAAAAGGCATGCCCAGACAAGTCCTAACTAGCCATCCTGCCGCCTCTGCAAGTTGCTGATATTTGAAATAACCAATCATGTGTAACGGCGCGAAAATTCCTTCCTTTCCCTACCCCCTACTATAAAAGGTTCCTTAGCCTACCACGCGGGGTCAAACTGTACTCTTGTGCAGTTTGAACGCGGCTGCCAGCTCTCTTCCCTAATAAACCTCTGCTAATTGCATCCAGGTACGGTGTCTTGGAGTTTGTGGGTGTTCGCCACTTCCCGAGACTTGCGTAAGGGTCTCCCGAATTTGGGAGTCTTCACTAGCACATACAATTCACAGACTTTTGTGTGGTTTTATGTGCTCTCTGATACCAGTCATAAAATTGAATATATTCCTTAATTATTATGAAGCATTTGGAATTATAAATACAGCCTACCTCTGAGCCTTATATCAATGTGTTCACCAACTGACATTGTATTCTCAGGCTCCTGCTAGGTGTCATTTCAGTTTCTGGCTTATTATATGTGTCTACTGGCTAAATTTGAATGGAAAGAAGAGAAAGGAAGAAATTCCTCTTTGTGCTAGCCTACTTCCCAAAAGCTCTGGGGGCATGAGATTTCCTAATGTACTTGTGAGGTCTGACAATGAGGTACTATAATTTAAAAAAGGATTCATGTTCTTGGAAGACAAAGTGATATGCTTTCCCAGGAGAGGCTAGGCCCATATGAAAAAAACATGAGAGTCCTTTTGATTGAGGTTAATCCTATAAAGACCACTAATCAGTCATATTGGGCTTCCATAATTGCAGTTTGAAGACAGGAAGAAAGGTGTCCACCCACTCTGTGAGCTGTCCAGGGTTCTGACCTGCACACAGCACTGCTGTGTCTTTTTTGTATTAGATGTTGAATTCTTTGGATATAGTTTGTGATCATTAATCCTAGAAGACATTTGCAGTTAACCTTTATCTTTATTGACTCAGGCTCCTGTCAATAGAACACAGTATTTTACCAGAAAATCAATTCTATGGTTTCAAGACTTACATGGGAGCGGGTCAGGTAGATGGCTTAGACTTTAGTGGCATCTGTCTTAGGAATGTGACTTTGACAAAGTGTTTGAATGTTTCAGAAATCTGGTTTTCTCACCGTCCTTGAACAATCAGATGTGGAAATAACGGAAATACAATACAAAAAAGATTCTGAAATATACGAGGAAAAAATACCTGACTTAAAAGTAAGCATGGGGGGCTACAGCAGAAGCCAGGCTGGGCCATATGACTACCATCTAGGCCCAAATTCATTGCTCCAATGAATAAGATATGGCTCCAAATAGTTTAAGTAAAAAAGAAAGGGAAATTGAACATTTATGTGAAAAACAATAAACATTTTAGTGCTACAATGGACACCATTAATAAAAATTTAAAACTCCAGAAAACAGGAAAATCATGGATCTTACAAGGAATTTATATTCAAAATATATAAAAGCTCTTATAATGATAAGACAACCCAGCTCAAGAACAGGCCGAGATTCTGCATAGACATTTTGCCAAAGAAAATACGCAAATGGTTAATGAAGACATGAAAAGACGGTCAACGTCACTGCCAGGGAAAGGCAAGTTAGAGCCACAGTGTGATCCAGTTCCGTCTTCACCATTTGTCTCATCACTGTGCCGAGATATCCGATGTACGCAGCGTAAGGAAGGAAGCTTTGTTCTGACTTCTCGTTCTAAGGGTTACTGTCCGTCATGGCAGGAAGATGTGGCAGCAGGCCAGGGGGTGAATGGTCACACTGTGTCCACAGTCAGGAGGTAGACAGAGATGAACGCATGCATGCCCAGCTCTCTTTTCTCCTTCTTACACAGTACAAGATCTCAGCCCATGGAATGTATCACCCACAGACATACCAGAGGTTTCTTCCCAGGATGATTCTAAATACCATTAAGTTGACAATCAAGATTAACTATGACTACTTCACACCCACTGAAATGGTTGCAATTTTGAAGGGAAATATAACATGTTATTAAGAACGTGGAGAAATTGCAACCTTCACACACTACCCATGGGCTTGTGCATTTTTGTCGATGTGTAGGGGGTGATTTACGTGTAGTGATGGAAGGTATCAAAACACCTTTATGATTATTATTTGATATTAAGAAGTGAAGTTCAAGAGCTTTCATGGCCACAGATGCTGTCTGTGGTGGTCCAACACGACTGGTGTCCCTTGACCCTGGATAAGCAGGGGCTTGTCTGGAATGCCCTTGATTCTTCATCACTGTGCCAGTCATTTCTTGGGATGAAGACCCAGCAATATGTCCAGGTGCTGATCAGTTTCAAATAGCTATTTCCCATTCCTTTCATTCTTGTTCTTTTGTCAGTTTTCTTTTAACCTTCAAAACCTTGCCATCAAACATGGTCTTTCAATTTAATAATCTTTTGGTTCTTGAATAGGAGTGGCTCCTTTGATTTTCATCCTGTTTGTGTCTTTAAAAAATTTAGTTTTATATTTATGTGTGTGACAGAGAATGTGTGTAGGTGTCCTCAGAGCCCAGAAGAGGGCGCCAGTCTCCTTGAAGCTGGAGTTACACACAGGCAATCGAAACCTACCATACCCTGGAAACAAAACTCTGCTCTCTGCTATCAGAGAGTACTCTTAATCACTGAGCCATCCCTCCAGCCCAGCAATGATTTTTCCCCTTTTATTGAAAATAGGTTTTTTTCGTTACATAATAGAGGCTGATTAGTTTCTCCCCCACCTCCCCTCCTGTGGTGATTTAAATATGCGCCCCACCCCCCCAGGTTCATAGGCACTAAAGGCACTGTTAGGCCTTCTATAAGTAGGTGTGGCTTTCTTGGAGGAAGTGTGCCATTGGAGGTGGCCTCTGAGGTTTCAGATGCTTCAGCCAGGCCCGGTGTCACTCTATTCCTGCTGCCTGATCTAGATGTAGAACTCTTGGCTTCTTCTCCAGCACCATGTCTGCCTGAGTGACACCATACTTCCTGTCATGAAGACAATGGACTAAACCTCTAAGCTGTAAGTCAGCTCCAATTTAATGTTCTCCTTTATAAGAGTTGCTATGGTCATGGCGTCTCTTCACAGCAATAGAAACCCTAATGAAGACACCTCCCATCTAGATCTACTCCTTTTCTCTCTCTCTCTCATTAGGAAAAAAAAAACCAGGCTTTTAAGGGATAATAATACACCGCTATGCTATGCTATGCTATACTATGCTATGCTATAAATCAAAACTAAAACATCAGCTTTGGACAAAACTTGGAGAGGACCTCCCTGTACCAAAGACACTAGCATATAGAGTGAAGACTCTATGCAGTCTAGTTGACTTCATCATGGTCAATGAGCTGTAAAGATCTTGTCTTCAGGAATGGGGCCTTTCCTTCAGTTTGTGGAATACTGGTGATAGTCTGCATTGTTTGAGGAATCCCAGGGAACCCATTTGGCCAAAATCTCAATTATATGTAACCCAGTCCTGGTACTGGAAACTTCATTTAGTGACAGGGGATGACCAATTGGGACTCTTTCTCCTCCATTATTTGGTGATTTCTTTCAGATTGCCTTTATATGTGTATATATTTTAGAAAGCTTCTACTGTACTTCCTCTCAAATGGCCCTTAGGTTTAGCGGCCTCTCCCCATATTCCCTCCCCTGTTTTCCTCTCCCCTTCTTCTCCTCACTTAAACTTCCTGTTCTACCCTCATCTACCCACACATATCAATTCTGTTTCCTTTTCCTAATGAGTTCTGTCACCCCTAGTCCTTCACTCTATACCTAACCCCTGTGTGTCTATGGATTGTGGTTTGGTCACTATTGGCCTAACAGTTAGTGTCCACATATAACCAAATGCATACCATATTTATCCTTCTGGGTGTGGGATATAACACTCAGGATGACTATTTCAAGTTCCATCCATTACCTGAAATTTTCATTTTTCAGTATAATGAGTAATATACTCCATTGTGTAAATGTGCCACATTTTCTTTATCCATTCTTCTCTGAGGGACATCTAGGTTGTTTCTGATTTCTGGCTATTATGAATAGAGCAGCAATGAACATGGTTGAGCAAGTGTCTCTGTGGGTGGATGAAGCATCTTTTGGATATATGCCCAAGAGTGGTATAGCTGGATCTTGAGGTAGATCAATACCCAATTTTCTGAGACTGTGTATTGATTTCCAAAGCGGCTGTACACATTTTGGACTCACGCCGGCAGTGGATGCGTGTTCCCCCTCTAGTCCTCCCCAGCATGAGCTGTCACTTATATTATTGCTCTTAGCCATTCTAATGAGTATAAGATGAAACCTCAGAGTGGTTTTGATTTGCATTTCCCTGATGACTAATGATGTTGAGCGTTTCTTTAAGTGCTTCTCAGCCATTTGTGTTTCCTCTTGATAACGCTCTGCTTGGGTCTGGACCCTATTTTTCAATTAGGTTATTTGTTACCTTGAAATTTGGTTTCTTAAATTCTTTATATATTTTGGATATTAGTCCTCTATCAAATTTGAAGCTGGTGAAAATTGTTTCCAATTTTGTCGACTTCTAGGTGGTCCACGTGATGGTATCCTTTGCCATGTAGAAGCTTTTTAGTTTTGTGAGGTACCATTTATTAATTGTTGATATTAGTGCCTGTAATAACGATGTTCTGTTCAGAAAGTCTTTTCCTGTTCAGTCTACGCCTCCAGTTCTCTTGTGTCAGCTTCAGTATATGGTCTTATCTTGAGGTCTTCCATTTATTTGGAGTTAAATTTTGTGTAGAGCGATAAGTATGAAGCTACTTGGATCTCTCTACATGGAGTCCTCTAGTTTGATGGACATCATGTGTTGAAGATGCTGCCCTTTTTACACTGTGTGTTTCTGGCTTCATAAAGCTTAACATGTCCAGAGGTGTGTGGATTTATGTCTGGGTCTTCAGTTTGATTCTGTTGATTTTATGTCTGTTCTTGTGCCAGTACCACGCTGTTTTTTTTATTACTATAGCTCTGTAATACAATTTGAAGTCAGGGATGGTAATACCTTCAGCAGTTCTTTTACTACTCAGGATTGTTTTAGCTATACTGCTTCTTTGTGTTTCTACATGAAGCTTTTAAGGTCTGTGAAGAACTGGGTTGGAATTTTTATGGGATTCCATTGAATCCGTAGATTGCTTTTGATAAGATAGCCATTTTTACTATATTAATCCTACCAATCCATGAGCATAAGAGGTCTTTTTAGTCTTCTGATATCTTCCTCAATTTCTTTCTTTAATGACTTGAAATTTTGATCATACATGTCTATCGCTTGCTTGGTTAGAATTACCTAAAATATTTATATTATTTGAGGCTATTGTGAAAAGCATTGTTGCCCTAATTTCTTTCTTAATCTGTTTGGCATTTGAATATAGGTCATCTACTGATCTTGGTGAGTTAGTTTTTTTCTAGATACTTTGTTGGAAGTGTTTATCAGCTGTAGGAATTTCTTGGTGGAATTTTAGGATCACTTATGTAGACTATCCTATTATCTGCAAATAAAGATACTTTGACTTCCTTTCCAATTTGTTTCCCCTTGATCTTCATCAGTTGTCTTATTGATCTAGCTAAGACTTCAAGTATTATATTAAATAGGTATGGGGAGAATAAACAATTTGTCTTCTTCCTGATTCTAGTAAAATTGCTTTGTGTTTCTCTCCATTTAAGTTGATATTGGCTATGGGCTTGCTGTCAACTGTCTTTATCATTCGAGGTATGTCCTTATATTCCTGATCTCACCAGGCTTTTGTCAAAGGACTGATTTTTTTGTTTGTTTGTTTTTTGCATCTAATGAGATGATCATGTGCTTGTTTTCTTTCCGTTTGTTTATATGGTGGAGTACGTTTATTGATTTACATCTGTTGAACTATCCTCCCATCTCTGGGATGAAGCCTACTTGATCGTGGTAGATGATCTTTTTGATGTGTTCTTATGTTCATAAGAGAAATTGGTCTGTACTTTTTTTTTAATTGATTCTTTATGTAGTCAGAGTACCAGGGAAACTGTATATTTCTATGTTCTACCCACCTTTAGCTCTGTGAGGTGACTGTGCTACTAGCCCCTTCACAGCTTTCCTTGAATCCACAGATTAACAAACACAGTTGCTTCTTCTCAACTTGCCTTCTGGACACAATTGCTGGTACTACTGTCTCCCACCTGGAAAAGCTTGCCCTTCTCAGTTTCTTATCTCAGTCTCTCCTACCTGCCCTAAACTTCAGTTGCAAAACTTTTAGATCAAGAACTAACTGGGGAACAGCATCTTAGCAGCAGACACCCCCCCTTCCTACAGGCAACTCTGGCCTCATAAAATAAATTGATCAATCTTTCTTCTGTTTTTACTTTGTGGAATAATTGATAAGTATTGATGTTAATTCTTTGAAAATCTGGTAGAATTCCTACGCTTAATCCATCTGGCCCTGGAATTTTTCGTTTTAAGACTTTTAATAATTGCTTCTATTTCACTAGGAGTTAGAGGTTTAAATACAAGAAAATTTTCCTTTTCCTTTAGATTTTTAAATTTTGTAGGTAAAGGTACAAGGACGTCTTTATTATTTTCTGGATTTCCTTGGTGTCTGTTCCTATGTCCCTCTTTTTGTTTCTAATTTTGTTAATTTGTTAATTTGTTCTGCCTGTAAGTTAATTTGGAAAGGGTTTGTCAATCTTATTGATTTTTTTCAAAGAACCAACTCTTTGTTTCATTGATTAGTTGTTATAGCAGGATTTGTGTGGACCTGTCAGCAGTATACATACTGGCATGGAGGCTCTGTTAGAGTGTAAAGTTTAGGCCTTTTGCTGGGACAGTCTCCAGCTAGCTCATCTAGCTTAACTGGACAGTTCTGGGCTACGACCTGCCACATGACTAGCTCGATACCTCTCTCCTCTGCTGCAGTCCCTGTTTGTTCTGCTTCATACCCCTCTCAGATCCCTCGTTTCTGTTTTCTTCCCCTTCATCACTCTCTCTTCCCAGAAGTTCTGCCCTCCTCCTTCCTGTTCCCCAGTGGCCATCAGCTCTTTATTACAACCTCAGTAGTGAGACAGCCTCTGAAACAGTTCTAGGTTGCCTTTAGACAGATGAGGAAGGACGGATATTTACAAAATATAAAATCTAATGACGGACCCTAGAAATGATAGCACCAAAATTCTGCCAACACTTAGTTCTCTGCTGGTGCAGAATTAACAATTGAAAATACAGAGACACAGCTTCATACTATGTAAAGAAGAGTTACCCCAATGTTTTATATTGCCCTTTTGGTTTCTGTCTTATTGGTTTTAGTCTAGAGTTTGGTTATTTTTTGCCATATACTCCTAGTGGGTATGATTTCTTTTGCTATAGAGTTTTTAGAAATGTTATTTGTAATAACTCCAACATGGAAATGACCTACGTTATCTGACTGATGAGTGAGGAGACAGAGACACATACACATCTCTGCATTTTCCTCATCGATAAGAAGAGAATGAAATATGGATGTGCCACCCATGAGTGAACATGGAAAATGTTATGAAAAGAAAAATCAACCGCAAAGGGTCACATGTTGTCTGATTCTGTTTATATGAAATGCTCAGAATAAGTGAGTCTAGGAAGATCTATATGAGTATAAAGAATGAAGAATTAGCCAAAGGCAACTTACCTCTCTCAGGTGTATTCTGGCCACTTCTCAAGCTCAGCATGCCTTAAAAATTCTTCTATTCTCTTCAGAGCATGAAGAAAACTCCTCCAATTTCACATTCTTCCTCAAAAAGACTGTCTTACAACTTGGGTAAGTAAAAATATACCAAAAATGTGCACACAAACATTCTTAGAAGCATTGTCTGTGTGTAATAACTCAGAAAATGGAAATCACTTGGATCTATCATCTGATGTGTGGGTCATAAATTAAAGTATATCCATATAATGGAGTAATATTAACCAATGAAACAGGAGTGACATGCGGACTTGGTACTTTAAAGACGACTCCTTTGTAAGTGTTGTGAATGGAAGGAACTTTGTTTATGTTTTTGTTTAAGTGTATTAATTAAGAGAAAAGGTGGATTTGATGGAAAGCAATAAGCTCCTCTTGTCTAATTCCTGCTGGAGGCCACTAGAAGCATCTACATTTCATCCCTTTGGCTGTCAGATGAAATATACCAGCAGCCACTTCCCTCTGCATTTGTTCCAAAAGTGCTGGAGTCTCTCCTGGACATCTTTATAGCGTCAACCTAAATATTGTTTCACTGTAGTAATAAATGGAGAATACGTTCCATATCAAAGCCAGTAGCGTCTACATTGTCCAAAAGTGAAAAGCACACTGCAAAAACAATCTGGGGGTTACCTAGACAAATTAAGTCCTGAGTTAACACAATTCACAATGGTTTTTGTTGTATTGAGGCACTAGACTAAGTCTCATGTGAGACAAACACCTCACTCAGTCAGTGAGGGTGACACCACCATTGCTTCTTCCTCTCAGAGGGCCTTAAATTGGCTGTGACGTGGGTGATTCCGAGTGTATATTAAACAGAGAAGAAAATACATGGCCACCATTGCCTTCCCTTGCCTAACTGTAGCTATGTTTCATTTTTCTAGAACCTCTCTCATATAGAATATGAATATGGCCCATAATACTTTCTTTACACAGCACTCCAAATGTCTGCCACACATTAACCAGTGGATCCTGTTATCTACTTATGAAACAAGCTAGTACATGATGAGGTGTGTGTGTGTGTGTGACCTAACTACCTACCGGAACCTTTGACACTTATTTTTTTTTAATTAAGCTTGCTTTTTGGAATACAGAAATTATCGCTGTACATGTAGCTTGGTGATGGAAACCTTGTTAAGCATATCAAAAGCCCTAGGTTAAATCTCATAATAAAAACAAACAAACAAGTCACAAATCCCAAAACAAAACAAAAAACTACAAGTAGTCACAATGTAGTCATTCATCATCATGACTCGAACAATCACTGAACTCGCTTCACCTGATTTGCTGAAAATGCCTGAAATTATGACCATAGTGTTGGAAGCAATTTCTCAGAAATAATTTCATATGTGCTATTATCATCTCAAAAATAAACAGCAATGGAGTTGACCCTTAACCCTGTACAGAGGTTCTTCTAAACCTCCAGTCTGTGTCAAGGAAACTGGAATGCAGAGATATTAGGTTGGTTAAGGCTGTGACATCTTCTCCATATGCCCCCATGCTTGGTTAAAGTTAATGTATGAAGCTAAATGTTCCTCACCAGACTACTTTTATTGTACCCAAAACAAACAACACCACACACAACAACAACAACAACAACAACAACAACAACAACAACAACAAGAACCAAAGACTCAACTCTTCTGAATCATCTTAAAATTCAGAAAATGCCTTAAATGCTCTGCCCTATTTCCTTTGTCTCAAATGCATTTTAGAACAACTTATGACTTGTAGTAACTATGTCAGTCCTGGAAGCCCGTCACCCATTACATGTTCTTTCCATAAATCCTCAAGTCAGCGATTTCATATACTCAGAGAGATGTACAGGTGATGTGACAGAAATACGAATCTTCTCGAATCACAACATAAACTTGTATGTTCCTTTCCCTGTAGATAACTTATATAACTTCACATGTTGAGCCTGTAAGTGAAGGTAATTGTGGAGGTTGCTCAACTGAAACATGATGCACACTCTTTTAAAGAATCCGTTCCACTCTGTCTCTCTGTCTTGCTGTCTCTCTCACATCGGGGATCAATCCCAGAGCCTCACACATCCTAGATCAGTTCTACACTACTGAGACACACCAGCAACACACTGAATTATCTTTTCAGAATAATCTATCAAAATGAAATTGTCTTTTTCCTATAATGATTAAACTATAACTAGACGTAACTGGCTATTTTCTCTACATATTCTCAAATGAGAATATTGATTGTTAGCTGATGAAATGGGCTATCTCCATCTAATGATGAACATTGGCGTCACATCCCTGTGATGAAATGGGCTATCTCCATCTAATAATGAACATTGGCGTCACATCCCTGTACCTATAAGGATACAAAGGAGTTTGCAGTGAGTCAAGTTTTCCAGTGATGCAATTCTTTAGTGTTTCTCAGAGAAACAAAGTATCTGTCTCATTGTAGTGCCTCAAATTCAATACTCCTTAACAGCCATGTAAACATATTAATAGTGAAACTGTTTGAAAGTTACTATCTGGCATTCTTGGTACATTATGGCATTCTAAACAAGATATTGGAATAACACATTCAAGCACCTCCCCATTAAGATCCACAGAAAAAACAGTAGTGAAATAAGCCTTTCAAGAGACCTTAATAAGGTGCTTATTTTCTCATAAGTTAAAAAAAGCTATAATGATACAGGATAACCAAGAACTTGTTATTGTAGGGGGAGATAATAGGATAACTGACACACATGGAATCACATATACATGACGACTTGATTTTTGTCACATGCATATAACTGTGATGCCATCATCACAGTGAAGAGAATGAACGTATTTCATAGAAACTAATTGTTTCAAAGGTGTGTGTGTGTGTGTGTGTGTGTGTGTGTGTGTGTGTGCGCGCGCGCGCGCGCACAAACGTGCATTGGAATTACAGGCAAGTGGAAGTTGTCAGATATAGGTGATGAGAACCAACCTCTGGTTCCCTGGAAAAGCCTCAGTCACTCTTAAGCACTGAGCTGTCTCTCCGGATGCAGGAATTAATTTTTAATACATCAATACTGTAAAACTTTGGTGACTGTAAGTTCACACACATTTTCCTCCAATTTATTACTATCTTTTGAACATTGTTGTAATAATAGAACACAAGACTACACTGAACAAAAAATTTTCTATTTTCATCATTTTTAAGAACACCTAAATGTTGATGACTCTGGCCTTTGAATTTATGTGATACTCCTAATATGCAAATGGTGGCCCTACACAACCTCTCTGCATGCAACAGCACAGGTGCCTTCCCCTTTTAGAGCAGGAGTAACAGAAAACTGTACTCTTCTACTCTGATGTTAGCACTTAAGCCAAGACTTAAAAGAAAGACACACATCATTTTACAGTTCAGGAACCAGTAAGACTGCTTGTTTGGAAAGATAGGTCTAAATATGGGAAAAGCACATGTAGGCGAGTCGCCTTCACCCTTCATTATCAGAGAGCACAGCAAAGGGGCGGGGAGGGGGGGGAGCAAGAAGTTTCTATGGATGTCCACTTCTCAAATAAAACAGACTCTTCAAGACAGCCTGTCATTTATACGGCTTTCGGCCTTCTGTTTCCAAAGAGGCATAGCCTTCCTTCCTCCCTCCCTCCCTCCCTCCCTCCCTCCCTTCTTTCCTTTCTTTTATAATGCCTGGTAGCATCTTGTTTGCTTTCAATGCTACTTGGGACAGGTCTGGAAAGCTTTTGTGTGTGTGTGTGTGTGTGTGTGTGTGTGTGTGTGTGTGTGTGTGTAGTTCCATCGGAGGACCCATTCTGTACTCTGTTTTGCTGTTATTGTTTGTTTGGACCAGTTCTGTAAACTTGAGGATTAAAGATTTAACCTCCGGGTTGCATATCAGCAGGTTATGGCTCTTTCTGCAGCTAACCCTCAGGACGGCTGTTCTGAGATTCACTACTCTCCCTTGCTGTCCTAGAGTCCCAGGACTCCACTCTGGCTTTAACTTCTTGTTTAGTCAAGCTGCAGCCAGTACCTGCTGGTCCTCTCTGTGTATTCTTCCCAGATAAAGGGTAAAATCAAGTGGGTTTGGCACATCCCCTAATCAGAGCCTGCCATTAGCAGGCCCGGGGCTGACGTGCATTAGAGAGGACACGGACCAAGCAGGCCATTTTCACCTGCGTAATAACAGGCTTGGGAGTAGCGAAGTAGCGCTAGCGCAGGCACAGCAAGCTGCCTCTGGAGCAGGGGAGGAGCGCAGGCGGCAGCCGCCCGGGGGCCCCGGAGGAAGAGGAGGGGGAGAAGGAGGAGCCGAAGCGCCCAGAACAGCAGCCGCCGCTCGGCCCGAGTTGCAGCAAAAGCAGCGACGGTGGCCCAGAGACTCTGCAGCCTCCTGGAGCCCGGAGTCCCGGTAGGGACAGCAGCAGGGAGCGTCCGCGTCCCTAGCCACCGCACCCGGGCCTTGCCAAGTCACAGTCGCCCAGCCTGGGGCACAACCAGCCATGGCATCACCTCCGGATCTGCAAGATGAGCCGCTGTCTCTGGCTAGCCCTGGGTCCCAGTGGTTCGGGGGCCGGGGGGATGGGGAAGACGAAGCGGCAGCGCCGAAGGGGGCCAGGCCAGCGCAGCAGGATGGGGAGCCCGCCTGGGGGTCGGGCGCCGAAGCTGGGGTAGTGTCGTCGCGGGAACTGTGCTCCGGCCCCGCCCGGTCGCCTCCCGTCGCCATGGAAACTGCATCCACAGGTAAGCCGGCCCGCACCGCGACCCCATAGATGGAGGCCGGGACCGTGTTTCTTGTGGGCTCCCTAGTCCGCAGCTTTCCTCTGCGTCTTCCTAGCCTGTCTACCTGGGGCACCAACCCCAGTAGGGGTTCGCCTCGGGCAATTGTAAATATTAGCAGACTGGTGGAAAACAGCAGGGTGCTGCCAGCGGCTAGGAGGAAGAAGGCTGTTGGTCCAGTTATTTCATTATTACTCTTGTTTCAGCCTTAGACATTGTCCTCGTTGGCAAGCCTGGATTCTGCTGCGCCCCGGAACAAGTTTTCCCTTCTTGTCAGGGGCCTCAGGGAAGCAAGGCGGGAGTGACAGGTTGTGATGGTTTTCTGAGGCGTGTTTGCGCGCAGAGTGCTCCACAGACGACAGCAGCGGGCCGGCCCACCGCCTCAGGACCCTCCCGTTGGGTTTAGGGCAGCGGAGTAAAGCCAGAGACTTTAATTTTCTCTTTCTCTTCCCTCAAGGAATCACCACACCCTACTCCTTTCCAGTTTTCCTCCAGCTCAGCTCTCTTTCTCCCGCGCAGAAAACAAACCCCTATGAGTCCCAAGCTTAATTCCGGAGGGACAGCTTTGTTAGGAGGGTTGGGAGTTGTAGTCTTCCTTCTTTGTTTCCTAGCTGCTCTTTACCTGAATCTATCAGAGAATATTGAAATTTGGAAACCCTAAAATGTGAAGGTCCTAGCTGTAGATTGGAGTGCTGGGGTTGTGGCCAGTGGTCCAGGCACAGTTTACCCAGCAGTGTGAACTCGCTTTGCGTTTGAAAAACTGCCAGTGGTTTAGCCTCTCTTACCCCTGACTTGCCCTTCTCTGCAAATCCTTGCATGGTGGAATCAACCCTAGGGCCATGGCTCATCCTGGCTTTTGGGAGCTAGAGACAGGCACCGCGGGGAGGGTGGCAACCTGGTTATGGCTGTTTTCAGAACTGCTGTAGGGGGTGGTGTGCTGTGCCATGCTGGAGTGGGAGTTGTGCGGTTTCGGTAATGTAGTGTGAGGCCTGGGTAGTGGGTGTTCCTGGAGGAGGGGACGAGGGTGGGACTGGCATTTGTGTTCCTGGCAGCTGATTTAGGGAAACCCCTTTCTTAAGCCACCCCCTCGAGGGTTATGTGGAGTGCCTCGGGTTGTCTAGACTCTGCTCTAGAACAAACGTGATTAAACCAGGAAAGGAGATCTGGAGAATGTGTTGGATAATGGGAAGAAAAAGTAGGGACCAAGAAATGAAATGAGAAGCCAGTGAAAGAAGGAAGGGCAGGGCAGGAGGGGGAGGGGAAAGGGGAGCTTGGGGCAGGGAGGAGAAGGGAGGAAGGGAAGAACTAAATGTGAAAAGACCCAAAGCTTGACAACCCCATTTGTCATATATTAATTGCTATGGATTATAGGATTTAAACCAAATAATAGTTTCCTGATCGCTCTCACAACTTCTTGTGTCTTAATGAAATGAAATGAAATGAGAATGTATAACTCGAAGAGCAAACGGCCAATGATAACCTAAAGCTTATGCAATATAATGTTTTGATAGTGTATATTTCGGAATGATTAAACCAAGCTGATTGATATAACTGGGGCCATTTCTTTTTAAAGGTGAAAACATTTACAAATAGACTCAACCAGTTAGTCCTGGTACTAGACGGAATAGCATCCTCCACATTTAGCATCTGTATTGTGAAGATATTTTGTACGTCAAACAATTTAGGGGTTTCTTTTCCCAAGCATCAAATGAACTAATAAAATTAAACAAGCTTCTAAATTTGGGTGGGAGGAGGTTGAAGGAATGTAAACGTACATATTTGTATAGAAATACTTTTGATTATTAGCCAGGAGGAGATTTCTTATATGGTTGTTGTCTGGCTTGTATTTAAATCTCCAAGGTCCCTACTTCACAGACAAGATAGGCTGGTGTATAAGATATGGGTGTTGGAAATGGGAGCCAAGTAAATAGACATTTATTGAAAAACCCTGATAAAAGCAGGACCAACCTCCTTGTGTGCTATTTTTGCAGTGTTTTTTTTTCCTTTTCAGTGTAAGAAAAAAAATTAGTGTACTGGACACAAAACCCTGGGGGGGGGGGGGGGGGGGGAAGACCGTGGAGCACCTTGCTTGACTTTTCAGTTTTATAATTTACTTTATAAATAGAAACCAGTTTTCCTGATTTTCTTAAGGCCAGGAAGCCTGAGCTCAAGGCATCTCAGAGTCTGTGTTTGCTGTGGCTCTGCCCCTGGCCTCCAGTTGTTTTCTCACTGAGTCCTCCAAGCAGAAGAAGGCTACTTTGTTATTTTTCTCCTTTTGAAACAATGCTTTAGGCCTGAATTTCAACTGAGATGAAACATAGACTTTAAGCATCAAGCGGGATAAACAGGAGGCTTCATTTTCACATACAGAGAGATATGGATGTTTTAAAAGTCTTTTTTCCTGAAAATGAACCATTGATCATGCCATCTGGCCAGAAACTCTGTTATTTATTTTTATACATTGATGGTAATTAAAGTCCCCCAAGAAATAGTTCCAAAAAATATTCTCAGTCAACTCCCAGAATACGTATATGTGTGTGTATATGATGTATATGTGTATACACATATACACAGACACACACACACACACACACACACACACACACACACACCATTCACATGAGCTATAAAGACCTGTTACACTGAATGGATTTTCAGCTATCCTCACTGCTTCTGACACTTGTGTAGGATGGAAAATTCCCAACAATAACAGAAAAAAAAAAATAACAGTTTCTTATTGCGCTATAATCTTTCACATCTAAAATTGCTAGTGGGCATGTGCAATGATGGCTTTGGCCAAGGAACATTCAAAGTGCCATGTGGAAGCTGCAGAGTGTCAGGGCTGCTAACTGAGGCATTGCCAGCTTCTCATAGTTTTATACAAAGGACGCTAAGAGCAACTGTTCTCTCTCTCTCTCTCTCCCTCTCTCCCCCTCTCCCTCTCTCCCTCTCTCTCCCCACGATGATCAGTTATTTTATTCCTGGGAACGAATCAAAAGGAGCACACAAAAACAAAAGGAGAAAAGAATGGCCCTTTGTACAGAAAGAGTTTTTTTTTTTTTTTTTCAGAACATCTGAGCAAATTGAAATGGTAAGAGGTTAACTCATCACCTGCTTTGGGAATTAACTTGTTGGTTGCATGGAAGCCATGTGGAGGACAGGATAGAGAATGGCCTGGCTTCTCCTGAGAATGGACTGCCTCAGGTGTGCCTTTCTCTGGATACGTTTGACATAATTTTGTAGATAACTGCAAAAAGAAAAGGAAGAGTTCTTCAATATACATTCCTGGGACTATGAAGTTCACAAGTACGTTTATAAAAAGCCAAATGTGATACTTCTGTTTCCATCTATCTTGATTTAAACTGTGTTGAGGATATTTTATACACCCCATCTAGGCAACGACAGAGTTCTTCCAGTCACTGTTTTTGGAAACTGAGTAGACTGTGTTCACTATTGTATGTGTTTGATAGGTAGGTGTGTGCGTGTGTGTGCATGTATGTGTGTGTGTGTGTGTGTGTGTGTGTGTGTATGCACACACTCTTGTGTTTTAATAGTTTCTGGCAATCCCTTTCAAAAGGGGATTCTAATCTTCTCCCTTTCATATTTTGAAAAAGTCCCAATGATAGTGAAACAAGATGTGACACTATACCTTGCTTCTGCAGTCTATAGAAAGAGGAAAATAATCTGGAAACCTAATGCAATTTATTTCTTTAGATACAGCCTTTGGACACAAACTAACCTAGTGGTTCTCAACCTTCCTAATGCTGTGACCCTTTAATTCAGTTCCTCATGTTGTGGTGAACCCTAACCATAAAATTAGTTTTGTTGCTACTTTGTAACTGTTATTTTACTACTGTTATGAATCGTGATGGAAATATCCGATACGCAGACTATCTGATATGTGGCCCTTGTGAAAGGGTTGTTCGACCTCCTAAGGGGTCATGACCCAAAAGTGAAAACTGCTGATCTAACACTTCTGGCAGTTAAATATGCTACATACCTCTAAATACAGAGGCATTAGGATAGGTTACATCACACTTCTAAATACTTCTACACTTTAGAAACACATTGAAAATGGATATCACCAGGACTTTCTTGATGGTTTTGAAGTCATCATTCTGGAAATTCATCTTGCTGTGCCCTCCCCCCCCCCCCCCCCCCCCCCCCCCACACCCCTTTTTCTGTTCTTTTTTTTTTTTTTAATATTTATTTATTTATTTTATGTATATGAGTACACCATTGCTTTCTTCAGACACACCAGAAAAGGGGATAAGATCCCATTACAGATGGTTGTGAGCCACCATGTGGTTGCTGGGAATTGAACTCGGGACCTCTGGAAGAGCAGCCAGTGCTCTTAACCACTGAGCCATTTCTCCAGCCCTCTGTTCGCTTTCTAGGTTGCATATGAACTTCTAGTATTGAGGTTTTGGAGGCAAGGTATTGATTACTGCCCACGTTACTGTTCATCCTAGGTAGCATGGATTATTTAATTTTTTTTTATCTGTAAAGTGAGAAACTGCTCAGCTCACCCTGGTGAATAGTTACCGCATCCCTCGCTGACCACAGGTCAAGGACTCCTGGAACACGTGCCATGGTGTCTCACATTCATGTTTCGTTTAGCCAAACACTTCCTTTGTGTCAGTTCCATCTTTCTCATTCTCAAATCTTTGCTGGGAGCTTGACTGGAAGGGCATCGCCATTATCCCGAGTCACAGGAGCAAGGGCATGAGTTAGTTTTCTGAGGTCAGCACAAGATACATACATATGAGTGCAGCTTGCTCTGAATACATAGCTATGGAAAATAAACCCATTTCTCTTTCACTCTCTTTGTCTCGTTCTGCCCTTCTTCAAAGAAATACTTCTGTTAAGTTTTACTCTAAGATCTTCAATTTTGTTCATTATGGTTTAGTTTACATATATTTATTTTTTCGAGATTATAAATTAATTGCAACATTTCTCCCCTTTCCTCCCTCCAAACCCTCTCATATATTTCTCTCTACTATCCTTCAAATTCATGGCCTCCTTTTCTTTTCCACTAATTATTATTTTATATATATACACACACAAGCACATGCACACACACACACATACATATATTTTCCAAATATATGTCTTTCTATATATGGAATATATATTTGAAATTATATTCCAAATTTCCCCCTTTCTCTCTGTTTGTGTGTGTGCATTATAACATGTTCCTTCTATATCATGCTACTAGTATATGTTTTCAGGGTTGACTATTTGCGACCGGACAACCAATTGATGTAATCTTCCCTGGAGAACAAGATCTCCTGTTTCCAGGTTTCCTCAGTTTCCTACAGTTTTGTTTACAGTTAAGGCCATGTGGGCTTTTCTCCATCCAGTTTGTCATGTTCACTGGTTCATCACTGTTCAGCTGACATTTGGGCAGCCATGTTGAGGAGAACTATGGGTGTAAATTGTCATATTCCTAGGAGACACAGTCTTACAGAAATCTCTGCGATCCTCTGGCTCTTACAGTTTTTCCAATTCTCCTCCTGCAATGTTCCCTGAGCCTTAAGTGTGGGAATCTTTTGTGAATATATCCATTGGGGCTGGGCTCCAGAATTTTACATTTTGATTGGCTGAGGTTTTCTGTAGTTGTCTCTGTTTGTTGTAAAGAGAACTTTCCTTGATGAGGAATAAAAACTACACTCATTGGTGAATATAAGGACAAATGTTTATAGGTTGTTGTTAGTGAATGGGTGGTTGTTCATTCTCCAATAACCGTGATTTCACTAGCATTGAATAGTTAGGTAGTTTTCTAGTACCAGACATGGTCTCCCTCTTGTTGAGTGGGTTTTAAGCATAATTAAAGAGATGTTGGTTACTGCTAAGATACATGTGCCACTGTTCTACCCTCAGGGTTATCATGCCATGCTGGGCTTGGTGTGGTTCATCAGTACTATAGCTGGATAGGGCCATTGGCTGTCTCCACCTTTTGGAAATGTGCACAGTACCATATGGTTCTATAGTTAAATTTCAATAGTGACCAAGGGAGCTTAGAAAACGTGCTGGAGAATTTAGAGGGCAAAGAAGATAAAAAGCGTGTTTTCAAGAGCCTAATACACCAATACATGAGCACGCTCCACTGAAGTCATCACAGAGAACATGGCTAAAAACCAAGCTGGGAGTTTGCTTCTTTCAATACTATTTGAGGTTGAAGAGAACACTGAGCAGACTATGAACTGGAGAGCCTACTGTCTGTCAGGATGTGGTGGTGCTTGTGTGTGAGAAAAGAGAGGAAAGAGCTTCCCACTTCATGCTTGCTGTGTGTGATCTAAGTGGACAGACTGGGAAAACTCAAGCACACAGGATGCTGGGAACTCACCATGGGTAAAATTCCTTGTAATGACTGAGGTGAGGCTCGTTCCTCAAATGCGCCCACCTTATAGCTCACTGCGCTGTTTCAACATTATTCCAAGTATCTTCTGAGAAGATGAATAAGGCCTGAGAGTTAAAATGGAAACTTTCTCAAAGACAGAAAAACAAAACAATCTATTCTCAAATCCTGGAAGGCAAAATCTTTAATTCTGATCAAGAGTAGAAGCTAATAATTCATTTTATAAAAAATATAAATCCTTTTAAAACAAGGATTAGGTTAATCTCTAGAAATTCATGGTTCACTAAAATACAGTCCACACAATATAATCGTTCTCTTTTCAGACTTACCATCTGAATTACCAGAAGGAGTTAATGAGTTTTCTTATCAATGAAGAAGTAGAAGGGTGTTTAAAGGCTGCAGTTTTGTGGAGAATGCGCGATAGGTCATTAGTTTTAGGTTAACTGTAAGAAAATCCCCCAACGTAACACTTAAGAACTTTACCATTGTGTCCAATCTTAAGTCAGTAGCCTACATATTAAACATGTGATCTGCAAATATTTTTAACTTTTATTTTTCAATTCTCTTCCCTTTTCCTGTAATACCAGATCTAGCTCCATAAATACTCAACCTAAAACTTCTAAAATACTTTGAGACTTTGTTAACTAGTTCTGTAATGTTAAAAGTCCCATCTGATTTGTTCTTCATTCTTGTGTCTCACTATCTGTGTATTTGTGGCATATTTTTTATTCATATAAGTCATGTTTGCTCAACATCTTCATCTTGAACAGCTCTAACTCTCTGATATGAATTTGCTAATTTGTTTACTGAATGAGATTATTATAAAGACTGTTATAGACCAAAGACTTTATCTTCAGTTCAAGATCATCAAATGCAAGTTAAAGGTATAAAAAGCATCATTTGTCTTAGTTACTGTTCTATTGCTGTGATGAAACATGACCAAGGTAACTTACAAACAGAAGCATGTAATTGGGAATTTGTTTGCAGTTTCAGATGGGAATCATGGCAGGAGGCAGACAGGAGGCAGGGAGGCAGGCAGGCAGGCAGACAGGAGGCAGGCAGGCAGGCAGCAGGCAGGCAGGCAGGCAGGCAGGCAGGCAGGCAGGCAGGCAGGCAGGCAGGCAGCAGGCAGGCAGGCAGCAGGCAGGCAGCCAGGCACAGTGCTGAAGCAGTAGCTAAGAACTTAACATCTTGATCTGCAGACAGCAGGCATGGGCTTTTGAAATCTCAAAGTCCACCCCAGAGACATGCCTCCCCGAACAATGCCACACTTTCTAATCCTTCCTAAACAGTTCCACTAAGTAGTTGGGGGGTGGGTTGGGGGGGAGGAATTCAAACATATGAACCTACAGGGACCATTGTCATTCAAACCAGCAGACCAATGTACAGAGACACTCCATTATTCCTGGTATCGTGCTAGAAACTGAGGAAACAGCTGGGCATGAATTATACCTTTGTGCTCATCTCCTCCAGAGTGTATTATTCTATAGCTGGGAGGAATGACCAACACATACAAAAGGAAAAGCTGAGGGCAGGGTACAACAGGTACTTAAATGAACAGTACAAACTCTGTGTCTGTCAGGAATTGCTTAACAGCACAGGCTCAAAAATACCTGGTCCCTTAAAGGTGGAGTATCACAACCAAAGCACAGACAGAACAGGAGCAGACAGAGGCAGTCTCAGGGATGTGGAGCAGTTTGCCTGGCAGAGGCAGCCTGTGCAGTAGTGATGTGCAATGGATCCTGCACTTGCCCATCCCGTGGCCTTGTGGAATCTGCAAGCTAGTTTTATGTCTTGCCTAGTGTAGATAACCAATTGAATGCTCTAGAAGATGGAGAACACAGACGTCCCTTTTCTTTCCTGCCTGAAAGAAAGCCAGGAAACCCTGGGAGTTATATATACAATAAATATAAAAAGACTGAAATATGGAGAGAAGTCAGATTTCTAGGAACCTTGTGATGTGAAGTTGGACATAGCAATGCATTCTCTCGTTTTCTTTTTCTTAATATATCTCAGACTAGATCTTGGGAAAACTCACAACAAGAAGATACCAAAGACCATGAACAAAAACATCCACTCAAAGCCAGACTTTCCTCTCAGGAAAGAAGCACCAAGCAGCTGCCTGGTGAACACCAGAAAATAAATGGAGGCCCAATTCCAACTGAAAAGCTGAGCCTTCTGCCCCTTAAGCCAGTGGTTCTCAACCTGTGAGTTGTGACCCCCCTTGGGGTTGAAAGACCCTTCCACAAGGGGGTCACTTAAGAGTGTTGGAAAACACAGATATTTACATTACAATTTATAACAGTAGCACACAAATTACAGTTATGAAGTAGCAATGAAAATAACTTTATGGTTGGGGATCACCACAACACGAGGAATTGTAGTAAAGGGTCACAGCATTAGAAAGTTGAGAACACTGCCTTAAACTGTTAAAGGCCCATAAGGAAACAAGTTTAAGCTGATGTTAGCCAGTGACGTATTACAGGGAGCCAAGTGGAGAGTCAGAGGTTCACCGCTGCTCAGTAACAAGGATGCCAAGTGGAGAAGCTCACCTATAAGCCTCAAGCCAGGCATCTTTCTTCATCCAGATATCAGAACATGTGAGTCAGGCCTGGAGTCTCTCAGGTCCAGGTTACAGTTGGAAAATAATTGCTATGGAGCTAGAGAGACAGGTCAATGGTTAAGAGCATTGGCTGCTCTTGTAGAAAACTTAGGTTTGGTTCCCAGCACCCACATGGCGGTTCATAACTATCTGTAGCACCAATTCCAGGACATATAATGTCCTCTTCTGGCCTTCTTGGACAACAGGCACATATGTGGTGCACATATGTACACTCATGCACATAAAAAAATAACCATGTCTCTGAAAAAACCAGCTCAATTATTATTTCAAGAAACAACATGAACCTGAATGACAAACAGCTATTCCAACATTAAAATTAGAGATATCCTGGCAGTGATTTTAAAGGAACTGACACAAAGAGAGGTAGTTTAATAAGTAATCACAAATACACTCGAAACAATAAAGTGAAATAGAAAAGTTCAAAGAAGTAAAAGCTATAAAGAATCAGACATGAAGGCCTGGGCCTACCTGTGTAGCTCCAGGGATGTTGAGACAGCAGGATTTTGAGCTGAACCAGTCTGATCAACAAAGATGACCCTGTTTCAATCAAATCGCATCACATCAAATCAAATCAAATGAAATCAAACGACAACTACAAACCTATAAGGAATAACTCATTTGGAAGAGTTTCATTTGGCAATGCAGTATCTGAAAGAAATGAACACCGTATCTCAGTGGGTGGGCTCAAGTAGAGAGTGAGAGAGGCTGGAACAGATTATATGACATGTCTGAAGTCACATAGCTAGAAAGGAGCAACCTGAAGCCTCACACCCAGATTCTGGATCTCTCTTCTTTCCTTGCTCCTCACTCTGCGCCTCTACTGGACAGAAACAGGAGGAGAAATCTCACATGCTGTAGGAAGAGCTGAAGACTTACAGCCGGAATATGAAGACAGTCTAAGTAATGACACCTGTCAGAAACCACAAACTGTGGTCCTATGGCGTAGGGCATAGAAGTGTTTGGGTGACTCCAGAGAATAGCCATTGCAGTGACTCGGGCTCCTGGGAAAGGACTGGGGTTCAACTTTATCAGAACTATAAAGTGTGGGAGAAGTCAATCCTGTTGTCTCACATGGTGAGGAGACACCTGTCACTGGAGCTGTGTGATCAGAGTGGTGTTGGTTGGTTGGTTCTGTGACAGAGTAGTCAGAAGAGAGGAGGTACATTAGATCAGTAATTTTAAAAAGTCTTTTCAGAATTGTAGATGCCCTTTGAGAATCTAGTGCAAACTTTGCAATCTTTTCCCAGGGATACACTAACATCACTTTGTACACAAATTTGTGCCTCCTGGGATTCCGGCCTTCTGTGGTTATAAATAACAGCTTTCTAACTCTTTAGAATTCAGCGACCCCAGACACTTTCAAATAGATCACTGTTTACCCAGTAGCCATAATTTCATAATTCACTACAATTTTACTGAACCTTACATTTGTTTGTCCAACAAACATTTTGTTAAGCGCTAACTACACACACACAGGGTGTGAAGCTGAATAAATGCTATACAGATAATTGCAGCAGAGCAGGAGTGTGCTGGGCTCTGAGGGAGGGCTGTGCAGGCGGGAGGTCTCAGCTGCATCAGTGACCGACCATATGGCTTTCAAAGCTCTACTTTAACCGGAACATGAGGAGTCTCCTGCACCCATTCTGCTTGAAAGCAAGTTAGCTAACTGCCGCTGACCAGAGGTACTGTCTAAGTGCCATACTTACGGGAATTTTGGAGTTGCCACTGCTTATCACACCATTAATTTTTTTAACAAAGCTTTTTTATTCTATATAATTGAAGAGTAAATTGCAACCCAGCATGTTTGAACTATCAGGATTGAACTTACACGGGTTTGTGTATTTATTTTTAAATTGAAGGCATGGTGCTAAAGTACCATTTCTATTTTATTTTGCGAGAGTGGGAGAAAGAACAAATCTGCATTATTGTAGTATGTTTTGGATCTATTTTGTTCATGCCCATACCTGATTCCATTTAGCTTTCTCTGTTGTGCTCTGATGCATCTAGGGAGTGCCGACCCAGGAGCACTACCATCTAGGGAGTGCCGACCCAGGAGCACTACCATCTAGGGAGTGCCGACCCGAGGAGCACTACCATCTAGGGAGTGCCGACCCGAGGAGCACTATCATCTAGGGAGTGCCGACC
>JANHMN010000022.1:2016370-2064344 GCA_030674055.1 Rhabdomys pumilio | reverse complement strand
TGAGTGCCGACCCGAGGAGCACTAACATCTAGGGAATGAGTGCCGACCCGAGGAGCACTAACATCTAGGGAATGAGTGCCGACCCGAGGAGCACTAACATCTAGGGAATGAGTGCTCACCCGAGGAACATTGTGTTGCTCAGGCTTTCCATTCACCAGACGTGTGGATCAAATGAATCTTTTCTATATCTTACATGAAAATGAAGGAAAACATGTTTTCTATAAAAGATTGTGAAATCTTTTAAAGCTAAACGTTTCCTGTTGGTAATGTTCGTATATGTAGAGTCTCAAAAATAAGAGTTGATTTATTTTTGTAAATAAGATGAAGGAATTAAAATGTATTTTAAGAAGGGAGATACTATACTTTTAAAATAAATAAGCCCTAGGAAAATAATACCCTCTTAAAGGTGTTGTGCATTAGGAGTAGTACAAGGCCATTTGTGTTCTGTTTTAGTGACAGTGATCTACTCTGTGCTCAACTCTTATTAAATCACAATGATAATGCCCAGGAACATTGAGTCCTGTCTTAGGGTTTCTATTGCTGTGAAGAGACACTATGACCACAGCAACTTTTACAAAGGAAGGCATTTAGTTGGGGCTGGCTTACAGTTCAGAATTTTCGTCCATTATCCTCATGGTGGGAAGCATGGTAGCATGCAGGCAGACATGGTGCTGGAGAGGAGCTGAAATTTTTACAGCCAGATTGGAAGGCAGCATGGAGAGAGAGAGAGAGAGAGAGAGAGAGAGAGAGAGAGAGACTGGCTGCTCCAACAAGGCCACATTTTCTAATAGTGCCATTGCCTATGAGCCTGTGGGGACCATTTTTATTTAAATCACCATAATTTCTGAAAGAAAATTTCATCAAAATTTATTAGAAATGAAAAATCTCCACCAATTTGCTAGACAGGGCATCCAAACTCAGCCTCTTAGTCCCTGTAGACTGAACAAGGCTAAAGCCATGTCTCAGCTCCAAAATGTAAGGTGCTTTTTATTGTACCACGTTAGCCTTTGAAATACAACCCAAGAACAAACAAAACTGTATCAGAGGACAGCAAAGCCAGGCTATGGGGTTCAGCTTCATCTTGCAAGCAGAGAATGAAACAAAAGGTGGAGTCTTGGAGAGGTGCTAGGAAAGACAGTGAATGGGAAGCAAGGGCAGGTGCATTGGTTTAATCCTAGAATGGCCATAGATAGAAAGGGCGAGGAGATGGAGGGAAACAGCAAAGAGAAAGCATTCCAGGCGAGCGGTGTGCCCAGAGGGAAGGAGATTGTTGAGGAAGTACATTATTTAAAAGGGGCAGGGTTATGGAGAGAACGGAGAGCTAGGCAGAGATGCTTCCCTGTGTCCTAGAATCCAGAGCAACAGGGAGCCTTTCCCTTCAGTTTTTTTCCGAAATCAGACTTCACATCTTCAGATCCTCTTAGGTCCTTAAACTGTCCAAGACTTTCCTAAATGGGAGCAACCCTAGCAACCTCAAGGGTACATGGGAAGATGCCAGGGTTCCGTAGACAGCTGCCCTGAGCTTCCTCAGCCCCAGGCTCAATGAAATTGAGCAGGGAGCTGAGTCAGGTCTGTGGGCTGCAATGTTCTTTCCTCGCCCTGGGGATTTTCCAAAGAATTCGCATTAACTTTATCTAAATGAAGAAGAATTTAGCTCAGGGTTTTCCCTCAGATATGTGGGACTATTTATACACCTTCTTCTGCACGGCCAGCCCCGGATTACAATGCAGTTTTTGGGTAATAAGGGCATGGACTTGATTGGTTTTTCTTTTATTGTGTTTAAATATAAAAAGTCAAATGTAGTCTTTACATTGGGAAACAAATAGTGATCAGGAAAAGAGAGGAAAGAGAAGAAACTGAAAGAAGTGGGCATTTGTTTGGTACCTGGCACCCTGCAGGCAGTGATGAGGAATGCCCCATAAACTCCATACTTGAGCCTCGTGGGTCGGTGACCAATGGAGCTTAACAGAAGCTTGGCCTATCATCTGGTTAGTCCGAGTAAGAGTTACAGGGGACTTGCACAATTCCCCTTGCTTGCAGCCAGGATCATAGACTACACGTAAAAGTGAACTCTTGGAGTGAGGTCTCACTAGGCCAGTTGGGGTATCCCTTGAACCAGACAGTGGTGGTCAAGTTTTAGCCAGTGACGAATATGCATTTTCAGGAATGTTTGTTTAAGCCTCGGTGTTCTTATGGTCAGGTATAGGTTGGGGGTCTTACCCATCCTTTCTTCAGTGATGATTTGGGTCCATATGTTTGTTCATGTTGCATCAAAGGAACCAATGCGTCTTCCTCCTCAACTCAGCTCACGGTCTCTACAAGCAGAGGTTCTGTTTCCAGAAATCCCAGTATTCTTTAGCTGTGGTGCAGTGTGTGTGCATGCTCCCTGTGAGTCAGAGCTCCATAGTTCGATGCCTTCTTTTGTCTTTTTCATTGGCTATGCAAAATGGTTCTAACCTCATACTTGGATTATAGCACATCTTTAAAAAGCTTTCAATGTCTGTTGAGTCCATGAGTGTTCAAGGGACTTGGAAGCTGAATTTCATAAAAAGTTCATGTGACTATCTTAAATCAATTCATACTTCCATTTGCATCTGTAGCAATCATCAGCAGAAAGTTTCCACTTTGTGTGCCTTGCAAAAACCAGAGGCTGCCAGCTCAAACTGCAGCACGGGTTTGACAGATGTGATGAGAGGCATCTGATGATGGGCTTTTGTTAATGTTTTTTAAACAGAGTGATAGCAGTGTTGTGAGCTGAGATTCCCTTGACAAAGTTGCCTTTAAGAGCCCTTCCTCCACAGCTCCTGCCACTCACCTGGCAGCTCCACCCTCAGAAGGGTGTGGGGCCAATACAACTTAGGCTATTATTGTACTGGCTGGTTTTGTGTGTCAACTTGACACAAGCTGGAGTTATCACAGAGAAAGGAGCTGTAAGGCATTTTCTCAATTAGTGATCAAAGGTGGGAGGGCCCATTGTGGATGGTACCATCTCTAGGCTGGTAGTCTTGGCTTTTATAAGAAAGCAAGCTAAGAAAGCCAGGGAAAGCAAACCAGTAACATTCCTCCATGGCCTCTGCATCAACTCTTGACCTGCTTGAGTTCCAGTCCTGACTTCCTTTGGTGATGAACAGCAATGTGGAAATGTAAGCTGAATAAACCCTTTCCTTCCCAACTTGCTTCTTGGTCATAATGTTTGTGCAGGAATAGAAACCCTGACTCAAACAGCTATCATTTTATATAAATTCTAAAAATTTTGGGCAAATTAACATTTAAGTAAAACGGACTAAGATAAAGCTTATCTCATCACTCCATAGGCCAAGCACCAACTATAGGGTTGCCTGTGAGAAACCTTTCAAAAACGGTTAACTTTTAAAGTGGAAAATTGATCCGTAGACTGAGCTAAACTGAGCTAGCCTCAGACTAACAGAAATCTGCCCACCTCTGCCTCCCAAGTGCTGGGATTAAAGGCACTGCTATCATCACCTGCCTACTTTGAACTTCTTAATCTCAAATTGGTTTTGTCCTGAGACTGCAGTTTCCTGAATCCCAGGCTAGCCTTGAAGTCATTATGTGGCTGAGGACGGTTTTGAACTCCTGATGGTCCAGCTTCTAACTCCCAACCCATGTACTGAAATTATAGGCATGAACTACCACACCCAATTCAAATAATTCTTTGCATTTCCCTGTTGGATTTTGTGGTTCTATTTTTTATTATTTGTTTATTTAGTTTTTTATTTATTTGTGGTTTGTTTGTCTTTTGAGACAGGGTCTCACTGTGCAGCTCTGGTTGTCCTGGAACTCACTATGTAGACCAGGCTGGGCTCAGATTCACAGACATCACCTGCCTCTGCCTCCTGAGTGAGAAGATTTGGAATTTCTACTCATTCTGTCCTCACTGACTTTGAGACCCTTTTCAGTACAGGTCAAGTGTCTCTTATCCAAACCACTAGGGAACAGAAGTGTTCTAGATTTGGAATTTTTTTTTTTGAAGACTTAGAAGAAAATTTGCATACACATGGTATTTGTGTAAACACAAAACTCACATTTCACAGACTTCTTAGGCACAAAGCCTGGAGGGTCTGTACTCAGAATGGTTTGTGTGTTTGAAACAAAGCTTTGTGGTATGGGATTTTCCACTTGACGATATGTCCTACTGATATTTAGTGGTTGAGATTTTGGATTTTTCCTACACTGAGGTTTTACACCTTAAGCTGACGATATGACCCATATGACCCCTAAGACCAAAATAGCAACAGTCTAAATTAATAAGCAATCCCAACACTTGGAAGCATTTTTCAATTTGTTAAATTTATAGGCATGCTACCACAAGACAGGTTTGATTAATAAAGTGGATATGTAATCAGTACTTATACATTTCAAATTAAATTACAGACAAGATAGTTCACAAAGTAGGCTAATAGGAGACACTAAAGACGGGCAAATTATTAATGTGAAGAAATCTGATAAATATTTACGCAGGCTGCTCCACGATACATACAGCAGAAGGAACAGTAAGAAGAGCTCTCAGGGGAAGGGGTTACTGAGCTGAGTTTTCAGAAAGAGAATTAGCAGGACAAGGCCTGGAGGTGACCTGAGGGAGAGCCACTCCTCCAGGAACCAAGTTTCTCCTGTCGTAGTAGTGTCTTTTCCCAGTTTGTGTGCTTGTTGGCCTTCCTTCTGTTTGTCTCTCAAGCTGGCTCTCTTTCTAGAACTGCCATGAGGGAGCTCAGGGCTCTCCTTGTTCTGTTTGTCTTTGTCACAAACAAAATCAGTCTCTTCATGGTGGCCTCTTCTCTGAGAGTGCATACGGCTCTCAGAGCTGCGCTCACAGTGCTCCTCAGACAGGTTTGCTGACACCTGGCTAGGAGCCAAGAGCACTCAGAACCGGACTAGAAAAAGGGCGATTTTCTCCTGCAGTATGCTGTTCAGAAAACTATTTTTAGGACAAGTAGATGAATTACGGAGTGAAATCATGTACAGGTTTTAAATGTGAGACTTTAATTATCTCCCTGCTTCATGGGTCCAGGTTACATCTCCAAGGCCCTTGAAATGTCCATCTCTTCTTTGTCCGTTATGCTAACTTAGTGACAGACTGCTAAGAAAGCCTGGACAGAGAGCGTCTGGGTGCTTTGGGATGAGTACTGGGGAACAAAGTGACCGGTGAATGTGTGTGTGGAGCACACGGGAGCCTATGTACATCCACCTCTCCATACGGCCACTCTGTTCTGTGTATATGACCACTGAGACAGGAATTCTGGGATGAAAAGAATGCTTGGAAAAGAGTCTTGGGGCTGACGAGGGGCACTTACTATGAATGAAATATGAGGAAAAGCTGTTCTTCATCCAGAATCCTGCACCAATGAGCTTGTAGCAAGAAGTCAGTAAGGAAGACGCCATCAGTGCGAGCAGTATTCTCTTCTGACCTCATCCTTACTTTGCAGTATTACTGACCTTGGATATTCTAACGTTATTCATATCCCAGAATGCCCTACTCCTTGGTGGCTGCTTACCGACATCGAGGATGTTATTATAGAAAATTCTGTTTTTCTATAATCAGTCCAACTTCATATGTTAAAATATGGAACCTCGGTCAATTGTGTGTTCAGGTCACCAGTAGTCCCTCTACTACACTGCAGACATGTATGATGGTGTGATTTGAGAGATTTCCCTTTTTTATCTACCATGTACTCTATAGAACTGTCTGTGGCAGTGGCCAGAGATAGCTTCCCCTTTCCCTGGAAAAATCATCTCCCTCTACTAATTACAGTAGTAGCGAGGACTTATTTTATTTCTGAGAGAGGATTTCCTGTAGTCCAATATGGTCTCACACTCTAAAGATAACCATGAACTTCTGATCTTCCTGCCTCTACCTCCCCAGTGCTGGGATTATAGTGTGCCATCAGCCACTAGTTTTATTGTTAGGGGCTTCATGCCTGACAAGCACTCTACCATCAGACCCATGCCCCCAGCTCCCAGTGGCGGAAACTTACATGGAGAAGCATCAATGAATGCGCATGGCAAGAGCTATAAGCCTGGCATGGTCAGATGTTAGCTAACAAGGAATTCTGTGTGTGTCCCAGAGAAGGGGGTGGGGGTGGGCTGGTGGACAACCTGTCCTGAGAACCCTCAAGGATTCTCTTTGTTTACAGGAAAGAGTCATCTGGGATGTTCTTCTCTGCTCAGGAGCCCTCTTGGAACCCTCTTAGGAAAACTCCTTGAAGTGTGGAGGCTGGGTGGAAGCATGAGCCATCCAAGGATTAGTTAGGAACCTTTCCAGGCCATCCAAATGAGAGAGTGAGGCCAAACAAGAGGGGCTGAGGCTGTTATGAAATACAGCAGCTAGAACTTGGGGATGAAGAAGAGAATAATTCTTTAAGTTTCTGGCTCAGCCTTGTGGGCAGATGCTGCTTCTGTTAAGTGAGATGCGGATACAGGAAGAGAAAAATCAATGGAAAAACACTCTCCAAGATGACAGCACTGCACTGCAAATGCAATCTATTAATATTGAACCCGCGTTTCACTGCACCTTAAGGGAATGGCCATCAATAGTGTTGGCTCATATAGTTGTAGAGAAACTATTAGAAGCATGAAGCCATGCTTTATATAAGCCGTTGTACCAAAGATGCTGACTGTGAGTCTCTTCAACTTTAATTTTTAAATGCAGAGGATGTATAATGTCAAATTCACTTATAAAATGATGGATGAAATAACTTTAATCTTAGATTTTTTTTAAAACTTTATTTATTATCACTTTCTGATACATGACACCTTAACAAATTCTGCCAATTTATTTTAAGTAGGTTCCACAGTTCCATCCTTAGAATCCATTAAAGATCACAAATATTAAGTGAAACTTTTGTCTTTACTAGAGAGGAAGATAAGGCTCTCCAGAGCCAGTAAGATGCACCAGGAAGAACCCTGGCTGTGCATTTACTCATTTCATAGTTTGTTGAGTTAAAACAATAGGAGTACTAATGGTCTTTCCCAACCAGTTACCTTCTTAAAATACGTTTTGTAATTATGACAAAATGCACTTAATATTTCCCATCTTGGCTATGAGTAGGTAGTTCAGGGAGTTAAGTTCCATGTGCAATGTGGTGCAAACATTACCCTCATCCAGCCTTGGGATCCACCCTGCACCATTCAACATTCCTCTCTACTTCCCTCTCCCTGACAAGCTAAGCACCATTCTACTCCTTGTCTCTATGAACTTGACTACTCCAGAAGAGCTAGTTATTCTTCAAGCAGAGAGAGAGGTAGATAGAGATAGAGATAGAGATAGAGATAGATAGATAGATAGATAGATAGATAGATAGATAGATAGATAGATGATAGATAACACTAAGGAAGCTTTAATGGTTCTCCATGCTGGCTGATACGTAACCCATCACGTTGTCCGTATAACCGTGCAAAGGTTTCAACACATTGCATGTGAGAAGAAGGAAGGATGCTGGTATATTTGGGCTAGCTACTGTGATGCCGCCCTTCCAGTTTGGAGCAAATTGCACCTGCTGTTTCCTGAAGGCGGCAGTGAGCAAGAGCAGGGTTTGATACTGCAACATCTGGGGAGCTCTGCCCACATTTGAATTCTAGTCCTGCTTCCTTTCTAGTCGTGTAAACTTGGGCAGACTGTGGAGTCTAGGTTTCCACATTTGAGTCAGTAGAACCCCTCTGGTAGATTTAGAAAGGTTCCATGAGTCCCTAACTGGAAGGTCACTTAGAACAGAGCCTGGTCTGCATTTGTGTTTGGACGGCACTAGCTGTTATAATTTCCCAGCTGTGCTGTTGGTCCTGAAACCTCTTTCTGCCAGTTTGAAGTTGACCAGGTGCACACTCCATCCTTTGTCTCTGGGGCACTTGGAGAACTTGCCTTGGTGTTTTAAAAAAATTTACTGGAGCGGGGATGTGGTTCTACTCTGGGCCCAATGTGCTTCCTCCGTTTGAAAAAACAAGTATGTGAGTTTTTGTGGCCTCAGAGTGGTGACTCAGAATCCCGAACACACTGTGCACTGTGTAAAAAAGATGTGAGTCAAAGCCTGCCACACTCATTACCCAGTTTCTTCTTTAGAGCCACAGACTTTGAGGCTGTGATAGACTGCAGCTTCTTAGGCAGGGCCCCTATTTACACCAGGCAGACGCCTGGACCCGTCATCCTCTTCCTCTTCAGAAACTGACAGCTCTTGTTAAAAAAAATCCAGTTCAGTCCCTTCACACCCTGGTAGAGTTTCTTCTTGTTACATGCTCAGAGACTAAATTAGGAAGGTTTTTTCTCTCTCCCTAGGACAGAATTTTTACCTTCTGGTCTTTTCTGATTGGTATAACATGGGAAAGAAGAACAATATTAACACCTCTGTGTTCAGAAACCCGAGTTAACAACTCATCTATGAAGACCTGATTCTTCTTCTTCTTCTTCTTTTTTTTTTAATGTCAAGAGACTTCATCTTATGTTGAGGAGACTTCTTCATTTCTCACTCTTGGTACTGCTACTGTCTAGAACAACACCTGGCCTACAATGTGTCCAGAAAACATTCCTGAGTCAGTGGATGAATAAATAAACATTTAACAGAATATCCTGGGGGACTGGACGCTATGCAACTCTGACTACCTGTGTTCGGGTCTCAGAACCCCCATTAAAAATCAGGATGTGCTGGTGGGTACTGGCAACCCCAGAATTTCTATTGAAAGATGGGGGATGGAGACAAGAAAATCTCCTGGAAGCTACTGGGCCATCTAGCCTATAATATACATCAGTGTGCATTATAAGCTAAAGATCTTGCCTCAACCAGATGGAAGAAGAGAATGGACTCCCCAAAGTTGTCCTGAAACCTCAAGATCTGGGCTGTGATGTTCATGCTACCTACATGTACATGTGTGAGAGCATGTGCACATGTGCATATTCGTGTGTGTGTGTGTGTGTGTGTGTGTGTGTGTGTGCTTCTTTAGTGTCTTGTCCTTTTCACTTTTGTCATTTTACGTTTCAAAAATGTCCTTAGGTAGTTACCACGTAGTCTCTTTCTTCACGAGTCATAGGCAGCTTTGACAGTCTTGTTTTGTCATCTTGCATCCCAAGATTGGTTTGTAAGACTGTATAACTACCTGCGACATCTGATCCACCACTTTCTCTCCTTTTGCCCAGAAGGACTGGCTCTAGTGTTCAGCCAGCCTGTATTCTTGTGGAGAGCCAGCGAGGCCCCAAGAGGGTACTGAGATTCTCAAAGCGGCCTTCTTCATGGTGCAAATTAAGGACAAACAAATCATTTTGGGATTTTCTGACCTAAATCTTAACCCATTTATTTTCTTAAAATAAGACTCCTTTTCCCCAATGCTTTTCCAGGTGTTGATGCAAAGCTCTGTGGTGTAATCATTACTGTCCAAAGTGAGGCTTTGACTGTGGAGAATGCTGGTGATGAAACTCCACCTCTCTGGGGCACGTGGCCACTTCATGGGGCACATCTAGCCATGTGTAGGACACAGGCTCAGAATTCATCTCCCCAGGGTCTCACTAATGGGAAACTGGGCTTGCACCTCCACTCACTTCCAACTCAGCTGACTTTTCCCTCAACCACACGTGGCTACACTGGCTTGCTGTGTTTGTAACAATCATTTAGTATGTGTAACTGTGACAGTTTTAATGTTTCCAAATTCATTTACCTGTCAGGCCAATTCCGTGATTCGAATTACAGCTGTATAGCTAAGTCCTTTTTAGTTGTTGTTTCTTTTTGAAATTGTAATTTAATTACATTCCTCCTTCCCCTCCTTCCTCCCAAGCCTCACACACACGGCTCCCCACTGGCCTTCAGACTCACAGCCTCTCTCTTCACTGTTATTGAATGTACACATGCATCTGTATATACACATATATTCTTAACTACAACGTGCTTGGTCCAGACAATACTATCTGTGTGTGTTTACAGGGCTGACAGTTTGGCACTGGGCAACCAACTGATATAATCTTCCCTTGGGAGGACCTCCTCTCTCCTAGTTTTCCTTAGTTTCCTGTAATTCTTTGTGTAGGGTTGAGGTCTCCTGGGTCTTCCTCTGTGTTCTTTGGTGTCTTCCTTGTTTGGCTCATGTTTGAGCGGTCATGTTGGTGAGACTTCATGGGTATAGCTTCTGACATCACTAGGAGACACACTGTCACAGCAAGCTCCCTGATTCTTTGGTTCCTAGTCTTTCCACATCCTCTCCCTCAATTCCTTGAGCTTTACATAAGGGATATTTTGTAGTTGCATCCATTAGGATGGCTCCACAACTGTGCATGTTGATTGGCTGTGGCTTCCTGTAGTGGTCTCTGTTTGTTGCAAAGAGAAGGTTCCTTGATGGGGGGTGAAGATCACATTTACCTGTGGTTGTTGGGACAAACATTTATAGATTGTCCTTAGGGATCAGGCTGGTTTAGTGAGTGGTTGTCCATTCTCCAATAGCCATGACTTCACAGAGTAGTAAGGTAGGTTTGCGGTACCCAGCGTGGTGTCCCTCTTGTTGAGTACATTTTAAGTTCAACTGGAGAGCTGTTGGTTACCATCAAGATACATGTGCCAGTACTCCACCCTTAGGGTTGTCATACCATGCAGTCTGTAATGCGATTTGTAGGTGTCATAGCTGGGTAAACCTATGCTTGTGTCCCTTCGTTGGGGTCTTACTTGGTCCCATGAAAGCTAGTCCTCAAGAAGGGAGCATTCAGGTTAAGTTTGAGTCACGGATCTCTGGGCCCTGTTTCTGAAGGACATGGTGTCTTCAGCAATGGGGACTTCCCTTCTACTGCTGTGGCGTAGCCATGGGCAACGGCAACACACTGTATGTTTTGGTGTCTTTTAGCCCTGACAGACAAGTCAGAAGACGCATTCTCGTGTCTGGTATTGTGGTTTTTGTTAGTTGGACTTTGGCTTTTGGAGGGAATTTTGTATTTTAATTTTTTGATCTATGTATACACTGTGTTGTCACTGTTCACTTCTATTAACTTGTCTTATCTGGTCCCCATGTCTGCTGATCCCATGTTCTGTGCTTCTGTGTGCAGATCTTATGCAGCTGCCACAACTGCTGGGCACTCATGGTTGCAGTGGCCTCTGTACACCAAGGAGACCACTTTCCACAGCCTCGTCCCCATCCTTCTCTTCCCCATCCTCCAGCCCCTGCAGCCTCTCTGCTTGCTGTTCTGCAGTGTTCTCTGAGTTCCACTTGGGGCTGGCTACTCAACAGTCCCTTATCGGAGTCTGCTTATCAAGTGTCCCCACTGCAAAAAGAGGCTTCTCTGGCCAGGCTAAGAATACTACTAATCTATGGACCTAAACATAAATTCCTGGGAGGCAGTTTGACTCTGTCTGTTTAACCAAATGCAAGTTGTAGGTTATAAAATCAAGAACACTAACAATGGTAGTCACATAATGGGTAACAAGAGCTTTTTACATTTTCCTACTTTTTTTTCTGAAACAGCCATTTGTGAAGCTCCTGCCTCCTCCAGTGGGCAGAGGCTGATTCTGGAGTGGAACAGAAGCACAGGAAGCACAAAGGAATGAGTGCAGGGCAGACGCTGCAGTGCAGACGCTGAGAATGGAAGAGTTCAAATGTTTCTGGAAACCTACTTATAGACATTTAGAGCTAGAAAGAAAATAGGCTAAATTGGAAAATAAATATCATAGAACATTAAGAATCTCAATAATTTTAAAATAAAGAGGGAAGGTTAAGTTTCCAACTCAAAAAAACAAAACAAAAACAAACAAAACAAAACAAAACAAAAAAAACCAATGCAAATGTCTTTAATTCCACGTGTTTATTGCCAAAACCAGATTCTTAATTACTCGTTGTATGAATGATAATTACACAACAAATTTCATTGTCAAGAATGAATTAAATACGAGGAGGGAGAGCACCTTGTTTCCACTTGTTTCATTTGGCTTTGCTTATTTTTTTAATCTTAATTTTTGGAAAGATTTTCTATTTCTGAATTGGAACTGGTAATACTTTGAACCAGTTTTGGATTGCTTCTACTGAGTTTAAAAAATATGGATGGATGCAAAAATGTGTGTGGATACCACAGGAAATTCTGTTAATGGGATGCACTTTTTTTTTTTGCATTTATATAACCAACATTGAGCAGGTGGCTTAGTGGATGCCAAAGGGCAAAAGCCAGTCGGCCTCACTGTTGAGGAGTGTGAGATTCGGGCCAGGGGAGGATTAGTGATCTTTTCTTTACTCTGAGCTGTGGGCATTACTTTGAAATAGCTGATTAAATAATAAAGAACACATTAATAAATTAATAATAACTGATGCTGAAAGTAGGCTCGTGTGTTTTGTACAGAGGTATAATAAATTTCTGAACCTATAAGGTATTGTTGAAGCAGTAGAATGCACAGAACTTTGATTTCTAGCATAAACATATCTGCACATATCTGTTAGAAAACAACAAAAGGTCTGAGCAGGTGGTACAGTCAGTAAATGCCTGTCACACAAGCATGGGGATCTGAGTTCAGATCTTCAGTACCCATGTGAAAAGCCAGGTATGGCAGCACTTGTGTAATCCCAGCAGTGGGGAAGTACAGACAAGTGGCTCACTGGAACTGGCTGGCTGTCCACCTTGAGCCAGTGAGCTCCACGTTTGGGGACTGTCCTAAGAAATAAGATTGAGAACAATGAAGGAAGACTCTAAAGTAGACCTCTGGCACGTAGATACACAGACATACAGACATACACACACATACATACAGAGAGACACATAAATATACATACACACATAGACCCACAGACCCACAGACACAAACATGCACACAGACACACAGACACATATACATATACACATACACACATAGACACAGACACACATGAAAGCACAGGAAAGAAGAAAGCAAGCAAAGGAAATAAGATTATACATTCAAGTAAATTCACTTGATAATCCAAAAATGATCATTTTTAGTCTTTCTGTTTGATTTATTATGAGGAACTTGATCTTGCTTGTAATCAGGAAAAAGCATTTTCCTTTGGTTTAATACGTTTCCTAAAGTATTTATCTCTTAGAAACAAACCAACACTGATCCTATTATTAGATTAGTGGGTTCTTGTCGTAGGCCACGTCACACTGACTGATCGTGTCTAAACCCAGCTTGCTGTGTTTGGGTCTGCTTGTGGGTTCTTTCTTCCCACTGTTGATTTGGATTTCCGTTGGATTGTATTTCTCAGTGAATGCTCTTTATACATTTTCTGTTTTTAAAATTTTTGTTTTTAAAGTTTAAGATATCAGTTTTTTCATTATACACATGTACAAGTGTTTTCAGTTTGCTGTTTGTAGTTGTGTCGACACGTGGTGTGTTGCTACATGCTTAGGTCTATTGTCAGTTTCCTTTCTGTTTCATCCTTTGTTTCAAAATGGTGCCCTCACCTTGAGTTTATAAAACAACTCATGTGATTTTTTTTTCAGCTTCTTTTGACATTTTCTCTTCTTTTCTCACATCTGGTCATTTACAAGCTTTACTTGTTTTGGTTAATGGTTATAGAAGGCCACATTTGTTTCCAAGTTGACAAATCACCTCTGCACCATTTTCTAGAAGTTCAACATCTGATCTGAATTGCTGTCTTTACATGAAACTTTCTGTTGGTACATCAGTGTGTTTCTTAGTCTGCCCACTCTGTTCTAATTATTGTAGTTTGAGGACATTATTTATTACCAAGTGGTATCATTTCTCCTTTACTTAGCACAACTTGACCATTCTTACGTGCTCATTCTTTTAAAATTTACATTTTAATATGTTTATTTGTGTGCACGCATGGTTGGGTATGTATGTGACACATGGTGCATGTGGAGGTCAGAAGGCCACCTACAGAAACTGGTTCTCTCCTGTGGCTCCTGGGGATCAAAGTTAGGTAGTCTAGCTGGTCTATGTAACGAGTGCCAGGGCTACATAGTAAGATCCAGTCTCAAGAAACCCAATTAACCCTCTCTCGACTCCACCCCTACCAATAAAAACCTTAAAGGGATTTAGGAAGATACCCAATGTAGACCTTTGGTTTCCACATATAAACACATGTACGTGTAATAAACACCACTACCCCAACATTAAAACGAACAACAACAAAAATCTCTTAGAAAGTGGAAAAATGCCTGCTCTGTCCCAGGCAACAAGGGAGCCTGGTAGACCAGATATCCAAATGGTTGTATTCTTATACTCTACTCTGCTCAGGCAGGATAGTTTCTGGTATATTTGGAAGCTCTGAGGCTACCAGGTTCCATCTTATCTCAGTGTCTTCGAGTGTCTCTTTAGCACATGTGTGGTGGGTTGTTCTGGGAATTATAGCTTTAAAGTCCCTGGTTTTTAGGGCCTGGGAGGAAGTGTGGGCTCAGTAGCTCAGAGCTTGGTAACCTTCATGTACCAGGTGCTCCCTATGGAACTTCTTTTTTTCTTCTTGCTCTATGGACTCTTCAATAGATACGGACCTGTTTTTGACACTGTCACTTCTAATTGTTTTGTTCTGGTTTTAAGCAGGTATCTTTATACCTCAAAATGGATACAGCACTTTTTATCTTGAGAAAACTACACATAAAACTTTGTCTGACTTGGTCATTGTTCCATCCCAGAGCCCAAGCCAGTGCCTGGATGGAGGACATGTTCAATAAAGTTTTATTGAATAAATAAATAAATGAAGTGATTATTTTTAAAGAATAGTTTCATTAAGGCATAATTGGCATACAACAGCGTACACATATTTGCCACGCAGTAGCTTTTGACCTCTGTGTAGAATGTTGCGACCACTGCTGTAGTTAAATGACAGGCATCTTCATCACCTCCACAGCTGCTTTAGCCCTCCCTGCTTCTATTTCATTAATTTCTATTTCTTCAATTTTTAGATAAATGGAGTCATAGAATATGCAGTCTTGTTTTTTGTCCAGCGTCTTCCACTTGGTATTATTACCTTGATATCCATTTGTGTTGTTGTTGTATACCAGCATTTCACTCCTGTTTCTTAGTAAAGGATACTCCATTGTGTGGATGTAACACCCCGCACTTATCCATTCGTGTGACAGGGCTGTGCACATACACTTCACACATTTGTTTTCTTGGCTTCACACTTGAGAATAGAATAGCTGGATCATGGCATCATTGCCTACTTAGCTTTTTAAGAAAAATGCCCATTTTCTGAAGTGATGCTTATATTCTACGTTCCCACCTCTACATGTGAGTGTAATTCCTCCAAACCATAAGAGTCTCTCTGCTGTCAGTCTTTGTGGCTCGAGCCTTTCTAACATCGCATTAGAGAGCATTGTTTTGTTTCACTGTTTATTTTCCAGTGCTGAGATCAAACCCAGAGCCATTTGCATGCTAGGCAAGCACTCTCTACCCCATTGTGGATTTAGCTTGGATTTCCTGAAGGGCTCATGGTGTTGATGGTCTCTGTGCTTATGCGTCAGTCAGTCAGATGCTTCTCTTCATGAAGTATGTGCTGGAATCTGTGACTTCTGTCATGATCAGGTCTTCTGTGTTCCTATCACTGAGCTTTGAGAACTTTACATAATCTCCTTGTATTAAGCCATGTATTTGTCCTGTAGTAGACTCATTTTTCCAGGCTGTGGCTCATGTCTCCATTGTCTTTTAAAGAACAATCATTTTCCTTTTTAGATCCCGTCTAATTTATCATTTGTTCTTTGTAGAATGTTTTTTGGATGTTGTATCTTACAGAATCTTTGAGTAACCCAAACCAACAATAGTTTATCTTTTTTTCCTTCCATAAATTTTACAGATTCTGATCTTGCACATATATCTGCAATGCATTTTCAGTTAACTCTGCTATATGTGAAACATTGGGTAGAAATTCATTGCTCTCTCTTTCATGCTAGTTGATACCCACTTCCCAGCACAGTTTGATGTATTTTCTGTGTTTTCTCACCTGAATAACCTTTGCTGAAAACCAGTCATCTGCCCATGTGGGAGTCCTTTTATGGACTCTACTCTGACCCATTAATCTGCCTGGATGTCTTTAGGCTGAGGCTGTATGTCTGATAACTGTAGCTTTGTATGCTTTGAAATCTGACCGTTCAGTTCTCCAACTGGGTTCTTCACAACGAAAGGAGTTTCTTGTTAAGGGGAAATTCTGAATTGCTGATTAATTTTAAGACTTTCAAAGTATTTCAGAGAGACTAGTAGTAACATATCTGGATCTCTGATTTTCCTTACCTGTGACCCGACTAAAGGAAAATTTTCATATTATGTACTAAATAAAAGATGCATATTCTCCAACATTAGTATATAAACCACAGCATTAACCACTTAAGTATTGCATACTATTTTCCTGTAATTGAGTTTTTTGTTTGTTTTTTCATTAATACTTTGGTTGGTCGCCAGGAGACAGCCATTTATTGTATTGTTATTTATTCTTTCTATTCTTATTCGCGTTTTGAATATGAATAATAATGAATGTAACTGTGTCATTCTCAGATAAATCTGAGCTATGTTCAGATCAGTGCTCCATTTCTTTAGGTCTCTGGAAATGTTTGTTCAAGCTTTGGTTGGACAGTTATCTAGATGTGTTATTTTCATTTATTTTCTTTCAAAGCCCCTTGTCACATTCTCTTACACAAACATGCTGAAGACAAAAATTTTAAAGATGTTTTATAAATTATAAAGATGTTTTACATCATGTTTTCTCTAATATCCGGCAGTCTAAGGGAATGAGAAAAGGGAGGATGTGGAATCAATGACCATTTATGGACTGAGAATTTATAAATAACATGCACAGTCTCTCTCTCTCTCTCTCTCTCTCTCTCTCTCTCTCTCTCTCTCTCACACACACACACACACACACACACACACACTTGTATGTATATAGGAAGAGTGGCCAGGAAAAAGGGGGTATTTGTTTCACAGTTTTGAAGCCCAATAAGTCCCCAAATTTTCAAAGAAAGCCAGCTGGAGACCCAGGAGAGCCTATGGTTTGACTCCAGTCTGAAGCCTAGCAGGCTGGAGACCCAGAGGAACTTCTATTTAATTTGAAGTCTACAAGCAGGAAAAAAAATCTAACAACTCAGACGGAAGAAGTTGGACAAGAGGAATTCTTTCTTCTCTGAGGGAACAATTGACTTCTTTGGTTTTATTCAAATCATCAATTGATTAGAAGAGCCATCTATATTAGAGATGATCATATGTTCTATTTTTGGTCTATAGGATCCCAAAACACCTGTTCAGGAATACCTGGAACAAAAACATCTGGGCACCCTAAAGCCCAGACAAGCTAGGTATTATACCTTCTTTCAAATGTAGGCAAAGGAATGTTTTTTGATCCCTAGAAGCTAGCAGAGTAGTAGTTAAATAATTGTGCTTTTGATTTGTAATGGATGCGTATAACATTTGTCTTTACATTTAGATGTGTTGGGAAACTAAAAGGTTCAAGCATGATCTAAAACATGCTTGTATTTTTTAGTGAACTGCTATAGGATTCAGGTCCAAGAATTCTGAGCCTGCTTCTTTGTTTCCTAATATAATTGACATCAGTAATAATAAAATTAATTGACAATAACTAGTTAGGCTTTACCATGTGCCTTATATTTGTATGTTACACATGTAAACTTATTTATTAATTGTAATTATTTTCATTAAGACATGGTGATGCTAAGTTCTTCTTGCTGAAGGCTATGTGTTGCTATCTGGGGATAGAATTGTTATTCAACAAGTAGTCATAATAGGACATTTAATTGGAAAGGAGTGCAGATGTAATCCAGTGTCCTTCTCTGCTGTTGAGGACAGAACAATGAAGAGTTGGGAGGGGCAAAGCCTCCAGGAGCCAGGGCAAGGATTGGTTCTCAGGTACCTGCCACCTCAGCGTGGCTTCTTCTCCATGCAGCTGTCCTGATTTGTTCACCTTCTCCCGGGCCCTCAGTTTATTTATCAATTTATCATCTTCCTCTATTGCAACCTAGGATGGAAAACTCCCTAAGCTTCCTGCATATTATGAAAGGATGCTGATGTTGCAGACACTGAGCGATGGTGAGGTTGGGTCCACTATGGCCCTCAGAGGATTCTCTTGCAGCATGCACTTGAAGAATCAGCACAGAACATCAGAACATCTTCAGTGTTGGCACTAAAGAGCATTGGCCACTTTAAAATTCAGACTCACATAGGATGTAGCCCGGGATTACTTTTCGCTCAGCTTTATTCACACTGATCCTGCATGTAGCATCTGAAAGCATTGTAACAGCTCTGAGCTGTGAGTGGGCAGAGAGCTGATGAAGGAGACAAGGCCTTGCACTTATAGCTCATCCGGCTGTGGAGCTGTGCCCTGGTGACATCTTTTCAGAATCTATACTGGTATCACGAGAAAATTTAACAAGATGAAAGCTATTCTAAGAGTACCTGGAATTATTTTCCTTGGCAAAAATTTCAAACACTACTAGTTATGAATGTGTTTTATGCCCTTAGGCAAAGATAGCCATTAGGATCTCTGAGGCTTATTTCTGGCTTTGTTCTGGGAATGTGCCCAGCCCCTGAAAATGAGAATGTGGTATATAATTTAGATTGGTTAATAAAATATGAGGGAGAATTTCACAGTGGAAGAGGGTGCTTCAGCACGTGCCGCTCTGCTTTGTTGAAGCCCCATGTGGGACTTCCTGTGTGAGATAGAACAAGGCTCCTCAACCATCCCATCTGAACAAGGAACAGCAAGAAATGCAGTGTGTTTGGTCCCTCCTCTTCTGTCTGGCAGCCTATTCCCTAGGCTTTTCATGTTACAGTAGCTACCTGTCCCCTGTCATCGATCCACCTCCTGTACTTTGTGATGTAATAAATTTGTAACTACCAATTTATAAGACACTGCAAAAGTAACTACAATCTTGTATATACTTTTTCCAATATTTCCCTCGATGGTAGAACGTTTAAAAATCTTGAAGTCACTGAAATTTGAGGTATCTTCATGTTAACTATTTGATTTTGGCTAATAAGAGGTTTTAGTTTTTAATTTTAATTATAGAGACATGAAACTTACAAACTGCCTTCATATTTGAATTGCCCGCTCCTCTTGGCAAATGGAAGTGTGTCCCACACTGTACTTGTTCGTCCGCATATTTATTTTCCTTCTGCCAGATCTCACGCTCCCCAGGAGGGGTTAACAATCTCCTCCTCTCCTCCAACACATGGCTTTAGAAGACACTCCAAAATATTTGCTGAAAGAACAAGCATTAGCTAGCTGTGCAGCCTCTTAGATGGGAAGCCTATCAAATGAAGCATTCACTTGGGGATCGTACATCTTGAAGTTCGTCTTTATCCAGCTGCTTCCGTGCTGAGCTGTGAAATTCCTGGGGACGGCGGAAGCTTGGGAGGTGGGACAACAAGACAATTGACAGAATCGAGGCAATCTGATATCGGACACTTGTCATAGAGTTTTATTCCATCGGCATAAAATCCCACACTGCACCTCACACCACCTGCCTCCCCGTTTGCCACTTAGAAGCATAGATGTTTTGTGTCCTAAGAAAATCTACCAGAGGGCAGTGTATACATTCATTCAGAAACCATAACACACCCCTGCCCCTATTACAGTCTCACAGACAGATACCTTTATGTTCTAGGGTATTTCCCACTGTGACCTAGCAGTGAGAAGCTGGCTAGATGGTTTACAATGGAGACCTTTGTGTAGCTCCATCAACAGTGAGCTGTTGCTCGAGAAAGAGCTGGAAAGTCACTGGACCCCAGCATCTGGCCTGAAGGCTGTTCTCTATTCCTTCCCACAGGGCTGATGCAAACATTATATACCCTTCCTTCCAGCTCACAGAACTCCAGTTCTTGCTTGTGGGTTTTTCCGGGCCTCTGTCTCTGTCTTCCCTCCATGGTCTTGCCGGTGTCTGCCATAGTCCTTTTTCTTTTAAGGTGGGCTTTGCCAGCCTAGAAGTGAGCACAGGCAGAGGAGTCTGAACACATTTCCCAGCTTCTGCCCAGGTACTGTGTGGTCAGTCTCTGCCCCCTCCTCCATTCTTTCTACGAATGGATCCTTAACTCAGCACTTGAACAAAGAATGGATGATTAGATTGTGGGGTAAGCATGGGCATATTTATTTAATCCCCCATCTCCCCATTGAGAATAGAGACTAAAGACAAATCCTTGAACGCCATCAGGAAGCGATTTTAAAGATACACAGATTCTCCATGGAGAGAGGAGAGAAGAGATTCTGAATCTCTGTTTGACTCTAGATGGCGTTTGTCAAGCTAGGTGAGCCGAAGTAAGCAAGCATCCCGAACTCACTGCCTAGGAGATTAACAGTGGCAACTTATTTTGGGTCCACATGGCTCACAGCACTCAAACATATCCGGTTTCTCTTGCACAGAAGAACTTAGATTAGATACAATGTGAGCAGAATCAAAGCCCAGAGAGGCTGCAGCCACCGCCTGTGTATCTCACAGACATATTTGAAATCAAATGATCTGCCCCAAGGTTAGATACATTCAGCATGCAAACAGGAGAGCTTGCTTGACTAGACGGGGAGAAGGCACCATGAGGCTATGACGGGTGACTCCCATTGGGTGCCCCTTGCCTTTTGTTGAAAGCAAAGCAGGAAAGGCTTGGAGAAGGGTAAGCTGTTGTCTGAGGGATAGGCAACACCTGATGGTTTCTCCCGGAGCAGGGCTGCCTGATTGATTTTCATTTATAGCTCCACAGTCCTTGGATGCTGCAAAGACTCTGGCAGCCTATTGTTTTCTAATGAGGTTTCCATGACTGGTTGCTAGGATTGGCTGCACGCTGAGTGTGGGCCGATGAGTGACTGGGTGGGCAAAATAAATGGTCTACCCACGTTGCTATGGCAGCCAACAGGAGGGCAAGTCCAGTGAGCAGATAAAGCAGAGTGTATTAGTCATGGCTCTCCAGAGGAACAGAACTTTTTGAATTAATATGTGTATGTATGTATGTATGTATGTATGTATGTATGTATGCATGTATGTATGTATGATACCTATTACACACACACACACACACACACACAGAGAGACATATATATATATATATATATAGAGAGAGAGAGGTGGGACTTTTTAAAAAAAATGGCTTACAGGCTTAGCTAGTCTAACAAGGCTTTCTACCAACAACAGGTCCAAGAATCCAGTAAGCTAAATGTCTCAACTGGTCTTCAGTACACACCAGGATCCCAAGTAGTCTCTAATGCCAGCAAAGGAATGAACTTGCCAGTGAGAGAAAGAGCAAGCAGGCAAAAAGAGAGCAAGCCTCCTTCCATGTCCTTTATATAGGCTGCCAGCAGAAGGTGTGGCCTAGATTAAAGGAGTATCTTCCTTCCCCAAAAGGTCTCGATTAAAAGTGGGTCTTCCCACTTGAAATCATTTAATTTAAAATAGAAGTCCCTCACAGATGAGCCCAGCTGCTTGGGTTTTAGTTAATTTTAGATATAGTCATTTGACAGCCAAGAACAGCTGTCATACCCCATGATGCAAAGAAGGCATGTACAGTGAATGGTGTGCACCCAGACAGCAGTTAGTAACAGATTCATCTGCCTGGGCATGTCTTCTCATCCTCAGACAAGCTCAAATACCTCCTCCTCAGAGAGACTCTCTTTAAATGCCCACTCCAGATGCCACACCACTGCTCCCTCCTCTCTCTTCCTATTGGCCAGGCCCATTTTATTTTCTTTGTACTTATCATTGGTGTTTTTGTGTTGTAGTTACACTTATTTATTTCTTTTACTACAGGTTATAATTATCATGAAAACAGGAGCCTATCCTTCTCCCATGATGCACCTGGTGCCTGGCATAGAGCCTAGCATAGAATGGACACCCAGTAACTACTGTCTGGGTGAAACCTGGGTACTGATTGGGGATGAACACCGTCATTTATTCATCTTGGAATTTTGAATTTCTGGCTCAAAAAACATTTATTGAGTACAAGTTTGGGTATAAGATGGGGCAGAGATAAACCAGGGAGGTTGTCCCTGCAGACAGTTTTTCTCACAGTCTGTTCACAGAAACACTGAATTATAGTAGGGAAGTGTGGGACCTCCAGCCAGATGCCCAAAAGGATGGTTGTAGCCAGATTGGGAGTGGAAATGTGGTCAGGAGGGGAAGCAGCCGTGGGTGATCAGATGTACAAGGGCAGGGTTACTGTGAGTTCTGAAGAACTCTTCTGTACTGAGGACCTTTATTCCCTGTGTTGTTGACCCACACAGCAGTACTACCAGGGATGTTGTTATAGCTCTCATTTTTGCACAGGATGAGACTGATACATAAAGCAAGTACAGAGCTTATTAGAGCCCAGGTAGGGGTGGAGCCAGTACCCCAGTGCTCTTCATAGGGCCATGCTGAGAGCCGAGCCAATGAACAGATGGGTTTGTGCTCCATGACTGAAGACTTATGTTTTTCAACCTACTTTAATAAAGGTTTGTAAAAGTTTCAACCTCCCTTATAGCCAATTGACCAAAGATAGGGGAAGAAAATGCTAACAGAACAAGGGGAATATGGACCTGTTTAGAAGTAGTTCTTTGGGGGCAATTCCAATCTTTATTGCCTGCAGTCCAGTCCACTAGCAAAACACCAAGCGTGAATCAGCAGCAGCAACGCGATCCAGAAGAAAGCAACACAAGTCTGGAGCCCCGCCAGATGTCCTTCGCTGCTCTTCTCTCTATGAAGTCATGACAAGCAAAGATAAGCAAAGGAAGCAAGGCGGACCACTGCAGTAGTGTTGTCAGTGAAGACCAGCGTGGTAAGCAAGGCGAACCACTGCAGTAGTGTTGTCAGTGAAGACCAGCGTGGTAAGCAAAGCGAACCACTGCAGTGGTGTTGCCAGTGAAGACCAGCGTGGTAAGCAAGGCGAACCACTGCAGTGGTGTTGTCAGTGAAGACCAGCGTGGTAAGCAAGGCGAACCACTGCAGTAGTGTTGTCAGTGAAGACCAGCGTGGTAAGTGAAGTCCAATGAAGACCCGCAAGGCAACCCATGCTGGAGCCTTGTCAGCAAAGATCAGCAAGGAGAAGCCCAACTAAGACCAGTAAGGCGAACCAGTACTACAGTGTCGTCCACTGTCTGTTGGGTTGCACTTACTCTCTTTCCAAACATCAGGTGTCCTCTCAAGTACCTGCTTCAGCAAAACATCACATGCCCTTTCACCAGCTTCCAGAAAAAACGCCACATGACACAATTAAGTTTCCAATGAAACCACAAATTCCCACTTCAACTAACTTCTCTCTCCTCAGCCTCTCGACCATACTTATCCTCCCCACCCACCCACTTCCTGTTCTGCTTGATGTCTTTCTTTGGTCCTGTGATTCTTGTTTCCTGCTTCCTCATAAAGTGTTCTTCTTTTTTTTTTTTTAAAGTTATCTGTTGAGGAAATGTAAGTATTCTGTGGTACATTTAGTAATACCAAACTTGGAAGGAAGTGCAAACAGGAGACAATGCTAAGGCAAGAAACGTGAATTAGGTTCCTGGGGATCATAACTGTAGACTGCTAGGTTATTATTTTTGTCTGACCAGGAATGTGTGACCTGTGACAAGGTTACAGGTGTCTGGTATGAGTTTAGTGTGTAAAGAGCCCAGTGACTTTAGATCTGCCACTAACACAAGTCTCTTTTTCACCTTCTCTAAAACAGACTAAGATGCGGTTCTGTGGCAAGCAAATGCTCAATTTAGTGTTGCAGTACGGACACTAGTAACACGGCCCCCTGGGGTTGTGTGGACTCAGTTGCCTGTTGCCTTGGAGAGCAGGAGCCTGGGCTTGGCACTGTTGCGTCTTTTCATATTAGCCCCATAGAAGATACTTACCTGCCGACTGCCAAAATGCTAAAATCCCAGAAGATGGGCTTGGAGAGATGGCTCGGTGGTTCAGAACACTTGCTGCTCTTGCAGAGCAGCCAAGTTCAGTTCCTGGCACAACTGTAACAACAGTCAGAGTTATCTAACAGTCATCCCTCTTGCACATACACGCATATGCAGGTAGATACTCATACACGTTTTAAAAAGTACATCTTTTTTTAAAAAAAATCAGGAAATGGGTGTTCATAGTTCACACCTTTAATCCCAGCACTCAGGAGGCACAGGCAGGCAGAGTTTGATGCCAGCCTGGTCTACAGTGTGGGTTTCGGGATAATCAGGACTACATAGAGAAACCCTGTCTTGAAAAAGAAATCAGGAGACACATTTGAATATTTGCTGTTCTCCAGCAGCCTACTGGGAGTGAGAATATTGTCTAACACACTTCAGCTTTAAGCTGTCACAGTCACTGTATTAGGACTCTAAGCAAACCCCATAGTCCCAGATATCCCAGAAGTCAGATTTAAGAGCTAGCCAAAGTTCCCAGGTGCAGACTGGAGGGACTTTGTCCCACAGGGAACATTTGATAATGTCTAGAAACAGTTTTGATTGATACCACTCAGATGCTAAAACATCTGCAAGGCTGAGTCCAAACATCCTGTGATACACATAAGGCCCCTCAACAATGAGGAACTACCTGCTCCAAGACTGAGACACTGTGAGGCAGAGGAAAGAGACAGAGCAAGTCTGAGAGCAGACATGAGGAGCTAGGGGTTAACTGTGCTCAGCAGGTCAAAGAGTTTTTTGGAAGAAGGGCAGACTGCCAAGCTTCAGGAAGCCAAGGATTAGGATTTAAGCCATACATTTGGACAAACTTGTAATGTGCCATCTGCTTTCTGAACCAGGATTCTCTGTGTATTTCTTGAGAAACATGCTTTTCTGGATTTTTGGTTGGGTTCAATCTGGAGTCAAGAAATGGGATAGGTATTTGAGATGGCAGGTAAAGGTGCTTGCCTTGTAAGCCTTACAGACTGAGTTTGATACCTAGAACCCATGGAGGGAAGGGAAGAATCGACTCTTGGAAGGTTGTTCTCTGACTTCTGTATGTACTGTAGTAAGTGTGTGCCTGCAGACACACGCACGCACGCACGCACACACACACACACACACACACACACACACACACACGAGAATATTGATAATAGTAAAACATAAAATAGTTTAAAGAGAAACTGGCATATTTCTTGCTTCTGATCCTGACTACAGATGTTTGAACTAAGCATGGCCAATGGTATTATTTCTATCTCACTTGAGGGACCTCTGCAGAATGTTAAGTATCTTAGTCAGGGTTACTATTGCTTTGACAAAACACCATGACCAAAGCAATTTCGGGGAGAACGGGGCTTATTTGGCTCACACTTCCACATCACTGTTCATCATCAAAGGAAGTCAGGACAGGAACTCAAACAGGGCAGGAACCTGGATGCAGGATCTGATGCAGAGGCCATGGAGGAATGTTGCTTCTCTTATTCACCATGGCTTTCTCGGTCTGCTTTATCATAGAATACAGGACCACAGGAATGACCCACCAAAATGGGCTGGGCAATCTCACATTAGTCACTAACTAGTTAAATGCTCTACAGGCCTGCCTATAGCCTGATCTCATTGAGGCATTTTCTCAATTAAGGCTCATCTTAATCTTAGTGACTGTAGCTTGTATCAAGTTGATACAAAGCTATCCAGCACACCAAGGGTCAAACAGTTTCCCAGTATACAGAGAACAGTATATTCTTCAGGCTCTGACTAAGGGAGTCAAAGTCCAATCATGCGGCCTGAGCATTATAGGAGAACAGAGAGGGAGGGCTCCCCAGTCTTCTCTGCAAGGTCAAAAGAAGTGATCAGACATAGGACATGGTTTATGCTAAGGGTTCCACATGTAGGAATTTGGAAGAATTTTGTCAACTTTTATTGAACAAACCTCATCAACAAAATCAGAACGTTCATGCCTTTTGACAATAATAGCTCATTTTTAGTGGCATGTTTTACTTTCTCAGGTTTGTCGTAGTATAATTGGCAGATACAGTTGAGTATATTTAAAATTTGTGACACAATGGTATATGGCTAAATAATCACACAGTCGGGTCAGTGAGCAGATCCACCGCTTGCGTAGCTGCCACTTGCATTTATTTAATTTTAGTGTAGCGAGAATACTTAAGGTTTAGATGCTCAGACAATTTCAAGTGTATAATGTATTATTACTAACCACAGTCACTATAGTATATCACTATAATATATGTTATATCAAATATGTCCTAGATAATAAAAAGTATATACTATAACATATATTATACTATATTAAATTTCTAAGACTTATTTTTATTATAGCTGAAGGTATGTCTCTATTATCAACTTCTCCCCTATTCTCCTGTCCTGGTCACCAGGCTCAGTACACAGCTTCTGAGTCCAGCTTTTTAGGTTCTACATGTTCGTAGATACTAGAATAAACAGGAGCACTAACTTGAGAGCAGGTTAACAGATGCAGTTTTCCAGTCTGTAGGATGTTTACTATATCCAGGTTTAGCATTCTGAGAACATTCTTTTATTTGCTCTTAAAAAACACTGTAGAAACAGGGTCTTCAACTTTTCTCCACCATGGTATATGAAGAGCCCTTAGCTCAGAGGAGGTGACTAACCTGTTCAAGGTGACACAAAGAAGAAAACACATTAAATCAGCTTCCCAGAAGCGTTAAATATTACAACAATCAAGAATTAGGCACCACTGTATATCTGTTTAACTAACCAAAATGCAGCAGACAAGAAAGCTAGCAATACCCTGGGCAATAGGCACACCACTGACCCAGTAAGCAGGGGACTGGGAGGCCAGGATGCTCAAGGGTCACAGAGATGCTATGCCCGCCCTTCAGAATTGTTCTTCAAGACAAATAAGTTAGTGAGAGAACTCAAGTAAATTTTAGTATATTCACTGGTTCCCATTGGAAAGGATGCACTGAAAGGCATTCTGGCACATTTATCAAACAGGCTCCATGACAGTGGTTTTGCAAACAAATATGGAAGTTATCTTCTTTATGGTCCACTTTGTTGCATTTCTGCAATACAGGGCTGTTTTGACAGACATTGGAGTTGAACCTATGGTTACTTGGTGCCTTTTTGTAGAAAGGCAGACCAGCTGGGTGAAATCACACATATCTGTAATGCCAGCATTCAGGAGGCTAAGTAGGGGGAATCACATTTCAGGTCAGCCTGGGACATATAGCATGACCCTATCAGAACAAACCAACCAAACTAAACCAAAACCCAAGCTAAGAGGTCTGTTTCTCCAGGCTTCTCCCCCCAGCTCACCCACTAGCAATGCATGTTCCCACCCAGCACCGTGTTGGCTGTCTCCTCCTGCAGACAGCCTCACGCCACCCTGCCATCCTTCACAGAGCTCACTGCAGTTTGCAGTCATAATGGCTCCCCTCTCTGCTCACTAACAGTTAACATCTTTGTTCATTAATAAAGTAGAAGAGGCCCTAAGAGACCAGGGACCACCACTCTCCTAACTTGAGTGCTCACTGCCTTCACATGTAGGCACTTAGTGGCAATGTCTTGAGTAAGTGGGCGGATTTATGTTAGTACCTGAGATCCGTATTTGACTACTGCTTTCGAAGCAGACATATTTCTTAAGATGCCTTGCCATGTTCTCTTCAATTTACCATGGACTCTTCCTCAGGCCATTAGCTGCATTTAAACACATATATACAAAGCAAGGCCTTGGGCTACTGGGTGTTTGGTACTTTGATCCTATGCCCATCATCTGAGTTCTGTGTTGATATTAATTACAGCCCGCTTTCTTGGATTGAAATCCTCTATCTCAAGATTTCCATAAGAAATAAATATTAAGGTCTCCATGCATGTCACTACTGAAGTTGCTGGAGGTGGAGCAGAAAGCCTGATTCCTCCCTTTCTCGTTTCCAGGGAGCTCCCTGGAATCTGGAGAGGCAGACAGAGATGCTGCGCTACCACCAGCTCAGATCTATTGCAACAGAGAATCGGGCCAAGTGCTAGTGGGGTGGGCGAGAGCAGACAGGGGCTTCCCAGAAAATGGTTATTTTGTTCACTACAACAAAAGGTCCGTATAGGCAGTGATGAATCGTCTGAGTGTTTGTGTGGGTGTTTGCATACCCTTTTCTCTAGACTTGGGCATAAAGAATGAGAGCCAATCATAAGCCAGAAGAGAGACAAGAATCCCTGACATTCTAATGTCAGGGAGAAAAACTGCGTCTGAATATTAGCATGCAGAGCACCCTAAATGGAGCGTGAAGTACCGAGGGAAAGCTGCAGAGGTGCTCCTGAGTGAATGTCACAGTGGTAGGGACAGGAGGTACCACTCACAGCAGTGGCATCCTGGGCAGTGGCAGGAAGGACACACACTAAAGCCCAAATGAAATAACAGGTTACTGGAGACAGTTCCAGACCTAGGTCTTCTTCAGGGACTGGGGATTGGCACTGTAAGAAGAACCAAGAAAGAAGGGACGCCAGAGAGGGAGGAAGGGTTTTCAAAAGGCTGAACACAGGGCTGTGGTGAGGAATGGAGCAGTGTGAACTCTGTGGGGGATGAGCGAAAGGCTGCAAGAGCAGTGAGGAGAAAGGAGCCTTCCATGGGCCAGCTCTGTGCATCTTCTAGGCCACATAGAAGGCAGGTTTCCATGGAGACCATCTGCAGATGTGCCTGCCATTGGTTGATGGGCAGGGAGCAGTTAAGGAGGTGAAGACAGTGCAAACAAAACACTCATCTAAGAATATTGGCAAGTAGAGAATGTGCTGCTGGGACTACAGCATCCAAATGGAGACAAGTGAGTGACAGCAGGACCTGTCCAAGGAGGTGACAGAGGCAGGACCCCCTGCAGCCAGCAGGAGACTGAATTCTGAATCCTCAGCTTCAGAAAACGCTAGACCTTCCAGGACTACCACAACCAAAGTCTGAAATCCAAAGGAGGAAATGTTCCTTGTGTCTGAAATTGAAGAACCAAGCCGTCCTTAGTGCCATGTGTGGAAGGATAGAGGATAAACACAGAGGCTCACCAGTGCCTGGGACAATGGCCTTAAAGAGAAAGCTCTAGGAATAAATGGATTTTAGAGTAAATAGGAGCTGTCTCCTTCCAAGAGATTGCATCTCAGCAGTGATTTATTACAGGCCCTGCTTGGAGTCCATGAATAATGCACAAGGCAGAGTCTTGAGCAATATAAAATAGCTCGAGCACACATACACACTGCTGTGAGCAATATGTAATCTTAGAGTCTAGCTTTGCTATTTTCACAAAGTAGCTGATTCTTATAATCACAGAGCAAAAGTCCTGAAATACCATGTCTGAGGAAATCAGGCAGAACACAAACAGGGCCAGCTTCTCCTTGTCTGCATGAAATTACTCCAGAGAGAACGTGGCCGTCCTTCTGAGCTGTGAGCATTCTCTTCCTTTGTCTGGGTCGCCTGCAGTAGCCTAAACCCATTCAGGTTGCTCTACTCTGGTGGATGAATGAGTTCATTCAGAGATTAATTTTCAGCTTTCCTAATCAGGGTTTACCCAAAGGATAGTGTGGAGTCGGCACCACACTGGCTCGTTAAAGCCACAGATGATCAGACACAGTGGCGTTTGCAAGATGAGTAAATGGATTGAAGCCATTTGAGAGCCAGTGGGGCTCTCAGAGCTCTGTTTGCTTAGCTTTTCCTCTTTGTTAGCTTCCTGTAGAGGAAGGAAGGTTCTGACTTCAGAGCCTTGTACTAGCTGTAGAACTGTATTCAACGACACAGTGGGACCCAGGACACTGGCCACACGTAGCTACCTAGTTCAGGTTTTCTGCTTATTTCACAATAAACTCTTAATTTCCACTCTGGGACTCTGTCCCTGTTTTTTGCCTTGGTATATAGGCAATGGGAGTTGTATTGATCTCCTTGGATCTTATTGTCCGGATGCTGAGTGCCAGGGTCCCTTTGCAGCTTTTTATGTAATATGGATGCTTTGTGGAGATGGTGTCTGAGAGGCAGCAGGAATCCTGTGTGCATGAGGAAACAGACACAGAGCTGGGTCATACACAGATCCCAGCACAACTGTTCAAGTCTGCTTTCTACTGCTGTGATAAACACCATAACCAAAAGCAATGTAGGGCAAAGAGGGTTTATTTGGCTTATACTTCCAGGTCACTTCCAGGCTCAAGCTACAGCAGGAGTTCCAGGCAGGAAGCAGGAAGCAGGAACGGAAACAGAGACTATGGAGGAGCACTGCTTGTGGGTTGCTTTCTGTGACTTGTTCAGATTGCCTTTTTATACAATCCACAGCCACCTGCCCAGGGGTGGCACTACTCACAATGGATCAGTTCCTACCACATCAATAATTAATCAAGAAAATGCCCCCACAGATGTGACTACTGGCCAATCTGATGGAGGCATTTTTCTGACTTGAGGCTCTGTCTTTTCAGATGACCCCAGCTTGTTTGTAATTCTGCCCAAGTCCTGATCCGAGGGGGGTAAGATACAGTGGAGGGAGTTAACTGAAGGGGAGGCTCCACCCGTGCAGTTTGCTGGGATGAGACTCTTTGGTGGTGTGGCTGCTTTGAGATTTTTCATTCTCCTGTCGGTGACTCCTTACCCCTACTCTGTAGGTAAACTCAATAACCTCACCCATCAACCAGGTTAGACTTGGGAGGAATCATACTTTAGCCTGCCCTTGGTGCCTTGTCTTGGATGAGTAGGCATTTGTTGGCATCTCCCCACAAATTCACACAACAGGCGTTAATAAAGTTAAATTGTTTTTCAATAAAGCCTTTCTGTGTAATTCTAAGGGGCTTCCCCCAGCGCAGTGGTGGATTGCCTTGTGTGTTCTTTCTAGAGGTCACTAGGCTACAACTAAACTCCAGGCTCCTGATGTGAGATAAGGGTTTTGAACACCAGCTGCTGTTTCAGCCCTGCTTGGGGTCAATCTGGGTTCATGCCACACGTGACTCATCCACATCCCTGCGTATGCTGCATTTCTTTGTTGTCATAACTGAGTGTACTTGCCCCGTTCCTCACCTGGCTGGTTCCTTCCATTTACTTAGCACCCTCATTTGGAAGCCTTTCTCAAGTGCCCCTCCTTAGCACACAGCTCCTGTATACCCTAAGCCTATTATTTTTATTGCTTCAGATATAAAATCTTTTTGTATTTTTGTTTGTTTTGACTGTTTGAAAAAGAATGGCAAACATTGTGGAGTCTGAGATTTGGCCCTGCTTGTTAATCTGCAGGCTGGCAGGAAGCAGGTAACTTCTGAGCCAGAGGCAGAGGTCTGCACAGCTGGCAGCATGAACTCGTTCTTCCTAACAGGGCCCCCGTGCCTGTTCTGCTCCAGCTGAGTAAGGTGAGCACCATGTAGTCCAGGTGGATGCTGTGCTCACAGTGGTTTTGCATCACAGCTAGGGGACTAGAAAGCTTAGGAAACCTCTCATCTTCTAATAGGTTGCCAGTGGACCTCACCAGACTTTCCCCCAGACAGAGACATTTTCATATCACAACTGGGAAGCAAACCTGCCTCCTGCCTAGGATCCAGGCCCTCTTTCAAAGCTGTTTGCTATATGAATATTCTTGCAAGTGGACACATCATTACCTATGAAGATCTGGGAGAATGCAGGAGGCACAGGGAAATTCTTCTGCTCTGACAACCAACACAAGCAATGCAGTGGGGACACTGTAAATATTTATTGACAAGTGATTAAAAGCAGCTGGAAATATCTTAAAAATATCCTCTGAGAGGAAGTCTAAGTGCTTATTTCAGAAATTTTCTCTTCAAAATAATCAAGCAGGGAATACTTTTTATTTTAGTATGAATTTTTTAAAAACTGCATCCTTTCAAAATGTGGAGAGTACCTTGTTGGCACCGTTGAAAGCAATGGCTTCCCAGAATCTACCAGTTATCAGCAGTCTGAAAGAAAGGGGCAAGGCCCCATGAACCCTTCTCCAGTCCATGACTGGCGTTGGCAGTCCCAGGGTCAGCAAACCAACTGAGGTGAGATCCAGTTTGCAGTGACTGTATCAGGCCCTGAGTGAGACAGCATCTCTTGTCCCTTCTCCTACCTTGCAGCTTTCATGCTAAACATGGGAAGCTTATCCTTATGAGGAAGGACAATTAGCAGACTCACTAATTAGGCTTCTGTGGATCCCTGCATCCCACCAAGCCTTTCATTTGTGTAATTATTGCTTGTGCTTTGGTGCAGCCTAAACTTTAAGACATTTTTGTTCCACTCGAACCTGACTCCCTGGTCTAAAATAAGTGGAAATTCCAGCATCCTAGTGATGAAATCACTTGATATACTGCAAGTGAATCTGACTTTACTTAGACCATGCCCCAGGGTTCAAGCAGAAACGGTTTTATTCTAACTTCCCAGTCATCCCACTCCACCCCCATCCTCCTCATCGGACTGGTTCCTCCTCTGTGGATGAATGGCTCCCTCAACTTGCCCACGCTCTAGGGAAACAAAACTTCCTCCTTTAATGTAGTGACACTTGTGGTTCACATGTCCTGTGATGTCTAACTCTGTCCAGTCTTATCTAAAGTCAAAATGTCCCTACCACACCAGGCTCCTCCTTGTGAGAGCGAAGTGGAAGAGGCCAGGCTGCTTTTGAGTCAGTTCTGTCATGGCCTAGGGCAGCTTGTGCCTTTCCAGCGTGAAGGGGGGGATGTGAGACAGAGACAGACCCCAGTGGTTTCCTTAAGGGCGGGCTGACGTGAAAGGCTGTGGCTTCAGTGGTGTGGCCGAGGTTTAAAGCTCTCTGGAAGTGTTATGGCCTCTCGTCATCTGCACTTTCTTACAGTTGCCAAAATCTCCAGGCAGTTCTAGGGTGACCTTCAGACCTTCATGGACAGATCCAAGATGACAGTAGGTTGTCTTTCCCTTGGCTGTAGCAGAAGGTATTGACTTCCCAAAAACTCAGTTCTCCATTCTATAGCCACAAACTATTTTACATGGCCCACGTGCTGCCATGCACTGGAATTTATACCTGGCTTGCCTGAGCTCCCCTAGAAGGCCCTCTGGGTGCTGGGAAGCCATCCTGGCATCTTCCTACACCATCGAAGTCTCTTCAGCTCGAACACCTCTCCCTCTATCACACTGAATGAATTAGGGCTAGAATGGCAAAACTGGTGTTTGCTTGTTTGTTTGTTTGTTTGCCTTGTTTTGTGTTTTCTTTTTTCTTTTACCATTTCCTTCAGAATTTTAGACTATTCTGTATTCTGTTTTCAGCCCTTTGGAGCCTCAGCCAAATCTGAAACTTCATTTAAAAATTAGCATAAAAAATAAAATGTAAAAATCGATTAAAATTTGCAATCAATCCTTTTTTCCCCTCCTAGATTATGATCAAGACTGATATCTCCTCTGCTTGAGGCTGAGAAGAAAGATGCATAATAATGAGAAGATAAAGAAATATAATTTTATGGCCCATGTTTTACAGTGTTATTAAACCAAATATGTAATTATCTATGTTTATAATCTACATCAGTCATTGTGTACATTTCTGGCCCCGCCTTTAGGAAGCCCACAAGTAGCACTGAATCCAATAGACAAGATCAAAGTCGTTCTTCTCTGTTCTGCGCTGTTTCCTTTCTGACTCTTCTTTGATTTAATTTGGGAAAGTACCTAATTTTGTGAAAACCACAGTGTTTCCCTCAGCTGTAAAAACCAGGAGCTTTCTGCCCAGGAAATGTAATCAGCCACGAGTAAAGACTTTTATGAAAGAAATTTTTGAGACTAATTTTTTAGTCTAACCTCTGTCAAGCAGCTGGGGAATTATGAGACTGTGTGAGCCTTGGAGGAAAAGATGGACTTAGGGTTAGTGAGCTCAGCAGTGACTTTAGGTTAGTGTTAGTGTTCATAACATTTCCCTCTCAGAGCCTTGAGGAAGACAGGTGGGCTGCCATGTCAATATGAGACCCACTGGGATGTTCAGAGGTGAGGACCCAGCCAAACAAAGCCAGGATCTCTCATGCTCTCTGGTTGGAAAGGCTTTGACTTGTTTATTCCTACAAACCCAAATTCTCTGCTAACGTGTACTGTGGAATGGGGGGAGTGTAGAATCGAAGGGTGTGGTGGTTCCGAAGGTTCGATGTGGAGCTGAGAGTACTGTCAACAAAGACAGTCCCAAGTGTCCCAAGGGAAGGTGACCTGAAGGAGACAACAGCAGAGGTGATTTAGAAAGATCTTCCTGCAGAAAGATCCCTGAACAGAGTCCTGAAGGAAGACACTTAACCACATCAACAGGTTGTCAAAGAACATTCCACACTCGGAGAAGCACTGAGTTTGTAAGACAAGACTGTGTTTAGTGTAGTTGAAAATCCCCCCATGGAGATAACCCCTGTGGCCTCCCTGTGTGAAGCCATTGCTCCGGATCTGTGATCTGCTTGGGGCTGGTGTGTCCACAGTGCTACCTACTGCAGTGTGAGGTATCCACTTAAAACCCAGGATTCATGGCTTCACTGCAGAAAAGAATTTCAGAACGAGACATCATGAAACAGATCTGGGATTTGTTGAAAGGCATTTAAAATATAGATTTCAGTCAGTAGGGCAGAGAGAGGGGGAGGTGGAGGGGGGAGGGAGAGAGAGAGGGAGAGAGAGGAGAGAGAGCATGAGAGTGAGAGCCAGCACTCAGGAAAAAGTAAGACACCCGGGAAAGCATGTGCTTAGGCTCCTCTGAGAGTGTGACGCTTCACTTTTACCATGACAGGAGATCAGGGTAGAGCATCCAGCTCTATCTTCAAAGGATTGCTGATAAATCCAAATGAGGTGACAGGTTGTTTCTGAAGGGTGCCTAGCAGGACTGTAATTGATAAAGTAAATCAATAAATCATAGGAATACAGGAGGGAAGGTAATCTCTTACTGTGATCAATGTTAACAGCCATGTCTGAGATTCCCAGGAGGAATTCTGGGGGAGGAATGGGCGTCAGCTGATATGCTAGCATAAAATACGTTGCATGTCAGGAATATTATCTCTGTGTTGGTAACCTTTATGCCACAAACTCTTCATTGCTCATGAATTCTTGCTTCTCGGCTTTGGAGATGCCCGAACCAGACTCCCAAGTAAGGGGATCCTTTCTGATACCCTCATTCTCCTTGTTTACTGTGCCTTAGTGGCAGACACTGGAAAAGAAATCACTGTGTGAGGAAACTTCAGTCAGATGCCACAGTGTCTTCAGTGTCTTCAAATTCAGTGCTTCTCAGTAACCAGCAAAACCTAGTTGGTGGTCATGGGTTAGTCAGCCTGCCGAGTTCTCCTATCTTCGTGATCAAAAGTTCGAGAGCACCTGGTATTTCCATGACACGGAACAAAACCATGGCACTTCACTGCATTTCTAGAAGGAAGCCCATCTGTCACTCGGTGTGGCTGGGGGCTGGCTTTCAGCTTCTTAGTTGCTCGATACAGACATCTTTAGACGCTGTGGAGTAAGGATGTGGAGAGTCTCCCAGGCTCCCATGGAATTGTTGGTGGTCAAGGAGTCAGGACACAGGTGAGGAGTCTCTACTGCCTTTGAAAATTATTACTTGAATGGGCTAGTTCTTAAATTACATTTTACACAGATTAGTAGCTAGAAATATGAATTGTGATTGGTCAGCGTGGTCTTACGTATTTCTGCCCATGTCTCTGCATTGGAAGCACCTGGCAAATCTTCCCTCCAGTGAGACCCCATAAGAATATCATGAATGATGTATATGATAATCGTGACACTGCATTCATGAGATCCATCTCAACACACCGGGAATCCCAGGGTGATCACGAGAAAAACCACCAGACAGGCATGAAATGGGAGGCATTGTGCAATATACTGATGGGGCATCACAGCTGTACAGCTCCCAAGAGTAAAGACGGCCTGAAAAAAACTCAATAGCCAACAGCTAGATCCCCAGCCCTGGAGAGATGTGAGAGGCATCCCTGGAGTCCACTGGCTAAGCAGTTTAGCCATGTCTTGAATTCAATGGAAGATTATCTCAAAGAAAAAGATGAGGAGTGACTGAGGAAGAGACTGAACATCAATCTCAGGCCTCTACATCTACAGACACACTTATGTGTGCACATATACCACACACACACACACACACACACACACACACACACACACACACACAACTGAAAGGAAACGTGGAAAATTATGGGTTTAAGTTCAAACTTTGTATCAACATTGATTCACTAATTGTAGAAAATTTGACATAATAAGGCAAGCTTTTAACATTAGGAGAAACCAGCTGTGGAGCCAAGCCATTAGGATTGTTTGGGTGAGAGTATACAAATAAATAAGTTCTAAATGTAAGAACCTTAATCAGACAGTTGAGACACCAGGGCCTTAGATTTCTGAATCTACGACAAGTAACAGGTGAAAACCCCTCCCTCCTCCCTCCTTGCTCTCTCAGGTGACAGGGAGTGAAGCTCAGGAAGGACAGAGCCAGTCAGAACAGGATGCAGTGGGTAATGAATCCAAGCAGAAAGGGTGTAAGTAGGTCGAGTTAATTCTTACAGTGCTTAGTTTATCCGAGGCTGTAAATGATGCCGAGTTCCCAAGTTAGGAAGTGCTGGGTATCTCAGCCCCGCTGAACTATACAGGGACCAGACCCTGCAACGAGTGTTGCTTCTTAACTTGAATAATTCAGGCCAATGTGGATTTGGGTGGCCTGAATTATTTGTATCATTGCCCTAATTCTTCACTTGGACTGTGAAGACCTGGCTTCTGAGGGAAGTAGGTCATCATTCCCTGAGATGCAAGCTCTCTTCCTGAGGGATGAAAATGTCCTTAACACTTCGGAATCCTTTTTTACGTGTGGATCAGATTACTAGCTGGGAAAGGCTGCAGTCTACTGAGCACTGCAGAGTTGCTTCAAGGCATGTAGGCCAACTTGTACAGGAGAGACTCCCATTGTCTCTTTAACAGACAAATCAGAGAGCTGGTCACAATAGCAGCTCTGGGGACTCTGGTTACAGGTGTCCTAGCTGCAGCTGTGTTTAGTCACAGGAGAGGAGGAGACATCCTGTCTTCATGATTTCGTTTAGATAGCTAGCTATTTCCTGCTGGGCTTGTGCATTTCTCTGAGAGTAAATGACGAGTTTTGTTCATTGCTTTCACCAGGGGCACGGCAGCTTGTTGCATGGGCTGTCTTTGTTGAGCAGTGAAAGCTGAGGAGAGCTAAATGTCACCTGTAAATGACCTAGCATTTCTCTTCCGTGTGTGAATGAGTTCTTTGATAAGTAGCTATTTATTACTTCTAGACAGGCAAAAGGTGGTACCCAACCTGGCTCTGGCTTAGCAAGATAATCACATAATTTTGGTTGGCAAGAAACAACAACTCACTAATATAATCAGATCTTCTGCCTGTTCTAGCAAGTCTGATTTTGCTTTGTTTTTTAAGCATGTACTGGGCAGTCAAGGCCTGGGAAGCTTCCCCGTAGTAGAGTTCTTGGCTGACACAGATGACTTCTCTTTAACTGTAGTTACTTGGATGTTGAAAATGGCAACTAAAACAATCTTTAAAAGTGACATGAGTATTAAATGCACGACTGACAACCTAATGCTGATCAATATCAAATTAAATACAGGCATCAAGTGTGAATGGAGTGTGCTAATAGCCAAACTTGGCTGAAAGTTTTCCATCAGTCACTGAAACAAATACAAACACAGATATACTCACAGCTAAGGCTGAGATACAGATTTAGAGAAATCCAAGTCACCTCTAAACAAAACCAAAGTTGCATTCCACCCTGCAGAAACAGAACAGAGTACCACAGGTTAGATCGGGATGACCACTTCCAACAAGGTTCTAGGTGATGCTGCTGGTCTGGCTGTGGTCCCACCCTCCAAACACTAGTGTTCTCGGCCCTACCTCTATAAAGGACAGAGTTCTGTTTATAAAAATATCATTCATTCACAGTTTCTAAAAACTTCATTTTGACTAATAAGTAACTGGAGTTAAAGAGAAAAATAAGCTTATTTTATGCAGTGACTATAACAGTTGCCTCAACGACTTCAAGCTGTCCACAGTGTGTCCAGGCATCAGTCCCTGGAAACATGAGAACCTCGGTGAGCTGTTAGATGCTCCCTATGCTACTACACTTGGGAAGTGCTGCCCAAGGTGGAATGTGTGTTAATATATCTGAGGAGTTTGCTAAGTTCCGTCTGACCACAAATGCATTTGGTTTGGGGATGCTTCTGTTCATATGCCCCCATGAATTACTGTTTTCTCATGGAGCAACATGAGATTGAAAACCCTGGAATTTTCTCTAACATCAGTATAGACCATTTTATATGATCACAGCCTACCCTATAATAATATTAGATCTCTTCAGATGCCATATGCCGTAAACAGATTGAGACTATATTTCCACTTCCAGGGAGGTGGGACAGTTGGAAAAGTGTTTGCCATCCAAGCATAAGGACTCAGGCTTTGTTCTTCAGTATGTAGGTGTGGCTTCGCTAACCTCGGTGATCTGGTAAGCTCAAGGTTCAGTGAGAGACCCTGTCTCAATAAAGAAGACCGGGGGTGACCTGAGAAAACCTCTGACATCAGCCTCTGACCTCCACACAGATGCACAAGCTTCTGGAGAAACACAGCCCTCATTGTGCACACGAAAACTGCACACACACACAGAGTGCATACACATGGATATACATTCCCACTGTCTTGATATGTCTGCTATGCTCTTTAAAGTAAGAGTCCAGTCCTTGTTTCTGTTTTAGACAATTGTCCTTTAAGACAGTGGTTCTCAACCTTCCTGATGCTGTGGCCTTTAACACAGTTCCACATGTTGTGGTGACCTTCAACCATAAAATCATTTTTGTTCCTACTTCATAACCATAATTTTGCTACTGTTATGAATTGTAAATGTCTTTGTTTTCCGGTGGCCTTAGATGACCCTGTAAAAGGGTCATTTGACCCCTAAAGGGGTGGAGACACACAGGTTTTGAACGGTTGTTTTAAAATGTCTTTCGAGATCTTAATGTATATCCTCATTTTGGCCAGGGATCTTCCTTGTGTAATCTGAATTTGTATTCTGATTTTTCATATTTTAATCTCCTTCCTGGAGAACTCTGGTAACTTTGATTACTTATCTGCTATAACTGAGTTCTCACAGGTATAGGTTACCAAGGGCAGTGTCAGGGGTGGGGTGGGGGTGGGGGTGGGGTGGGGGTCAGAGTGTTCTGCCTCCATTTGTCCTGGATTTAGAAGTTTGGACTCTTCCTTCTTCTCAGACTGAAAGGTGCCTGTCCCGTGTCTACTGTGGAGGCCACCATGCTTCTCAGCTTTGCTTTTATAATCCAGCAACTCATTATCTAGTCTCAAGATGTTGACTGTACTTCTATCCAGTTCTCAGCCACTTGACTGTGGCATGGCTGAGTGATGTCTTTCATTTGCTTGTCTGTATTGAGTTTGAAACTGCCAGCGATTATCTTTTCTGCCTGCCTTCTTTTCTCATGCTCTTTATTCTCCTTCTGAGATTCTGCTCACTCATGTATCAACTGTTTTTACATTGTCTCATAGATCCTGGACGGCCTGTCTGTTCCGCCACGGTTAGAAACTATGTGTCGCTTGGTAACTAACTTCTGCTTTCCTGTCTTCCAGTTCATTTCTGTTTCTAGCCTCAGCGTGTCTAGTAAGCTGGTGAACTCGATGAGGGTTTGCAAAAGCACTTTAAAAATATTTGTTTTTAATTATGTGTATATATGTATGAATCTGTGGGGTAGGAGGATTCCCAGAGAGGGTTTGTCTGACCCTCTGGACCTATAGTTACAGGCGGATTTAAGTTGCCAACTGTGAGGTGCTAGGAATTCAGGTCCTCTGCAAGAGCAATACCTGCTATTAGCTGCTGAGCCGCCTTGTCAACCCTTTAAGTATCTTTGATTTCTATTATTTGCATTCAGGTACTTTTAACATTTCCCACCTCTCTACCCCAATTTCCTCTAGCCTTTCCCACTAGAAATTGCATTATGTTACATCATGTTACATTAATCGCAGCACACGTCTCCTATTCTGACATTTGTGTTGCTATCCAGTCTGTTCCATTCAGTGTCTTACTCAGGCTTTATTTTCAACAGCTTAAAATTGTGTTTTTTCTTTTCTTTAAGTTTTGAATAAATGTCAAACATCATATAAAGAAGAAATACAGAGGAAGAAGCAAATAGGGCGTCCTGCCCAGAAATGAGTGTGTTTCTTCTAGTGTGAAGGTTTGAGTCAGTCCTGGTGCTTGGACTAAGCTTGGATTCTGTTTCTATAGTTACCACTCCTGACTCCCAGGCTTCCGTGGGTTGCTGTTGTCCTCTGTGTACCATGGTCATCTACCAATACAAGGTTCCAGCAGGTTCTGCGTGCCCGTCCCACATCCCTCAACCTTTCCTCACTGGCAGAATTCTTCTTGCTTTTTACTTAGTACCAACTTGTTGGTGGGAGATGTAAGGTTCTTCCATTCCATTTAACTTTCGTCAAATTCTCTAAGCTGGAATTTAAAGGAAACTCTTAATGTTCCTGCCCCTCTACTTTTGACTACCAAATTCTGCCTTGTAGAGTTTGGCGGGGGCTAGGAGAAGCTAAGCACCCTCTCCCAGATGCCCTCAGCACTGCCCTAGAGGGCAGACCTGTTTGAAGGCAGAATGCTGGTCCTGGAAGAGCTTTCTCTCCATGAGTACAAGAACCTAATTTCTGTATTTCTCACAGATAAGATAGTTTCCCCCACTTGAATCCTGACAGTGGGGAAGGTATTTTGTCCCTTTAAGAGATTACTCTTCCCCCACCCCACACCCAGGAAAGAAGACATGGGAAAGAGATGGTTTTTCACATAGGCCCTCCCAGGAGGAGCTCATCATCGGTGGGCCACCAAAAGGCTTCCTCTACTCTTCTGTCTCTTTCTAGGTCTTCCCTGTGAGCACCCAGGACAGGTTCATGGAGAAGAGTGAGAACTCTCTATGTGCCTGGGGCCCCAGTTCTGAAAAGATGTGCCAGCTTGTATTCAAATTTGTTAAACCTCCAGATGATTTACCCTTTTCTGTGGTGGCTGTCTCTTCCTCCCATGCTCTGTCACAGATGAACAGGCTCATACATCCCACTCTCTCTTTGTGAGCTTGGCTTTGAAATTCAATTTTCTTGGTTGCTTTATAACTCGGACTATCTCACAGTTTTGAGAAAATTTATGATTTTGCAGATGACCCAGATCTGTCTTTGAGACTTAAACATGAACCATGTTCTCTGGATGCTTTCCATGCCTTAAGAATTCTTCCCAGCAGGGTTATTATGGATGAGTGAACTTTGTCGAGTATGGCTGATTTCAGAAAAATGTGTTTCAATTCAGAATAACTACATCATTCTTAGCTACATTTTAAAATTTATTTCTAAAAAGTTTCATATTCTCTCCTTTTCATCTGAAACCACAAAAAGTTACTCTACCTTCTATTAATAAAAACTCACATGATTAGGGCCATGTATATATACAGTCAAGACATAATTCACTTGATTATAGTAGAGAGAAATTAATTGATACTTTTTTAGGCAATCAGATGTCCAATTGCCTAACAAATCTAAGACTGTGAATGAACTCAGCAGACATTTACCACTGAGGTTGTTGGAATGATTCACCATTGATGGTTCAATATCTCATCTGACTTTTCAAGCCCTCAATGTTTGAAAGGTTTTTCCATGAATTTATTAACTTCATCACTGCAGTAGATGGGAAAGAGCCATCCACCCAAAGAAATCTAAACCCTTATCTGTGAAACCTGCTGATGTGACAAAAACAACTCTGTAGATCATATTCAAGGCACTAAAACATGGAAAATTCCAAGGATCGCCCAAAATAACCAGAAGAATTCTTGGGAGAGGAAGGGAGGAGGACCAATGATAGGAAGGGATGTGAGGATGGAGGCAGAGACCCTAGTTAGAGACATTAGACATGTCTTCAGTGTTAGCTACAGAGACAGTGCACATCAGTGGGAGGCAGTCAGCTTTAGAACACAGACGAGAGGAAACCAAGTCTGGACCAGCACTGCTAGGAAGATCCCATTCTTGCCCACAGCTTGGTTTTAAGGCTTCTAAGCTCCATAATTAAGTGTATATCATTTAAACCACTACATTTTTACATTTCGTTACAATGGCAATATGAAATTCATATAAAAATTGAGGGGCCAAAACCCCAGTTTGCCTGCTTAGCCTAAGAAAGAGGGTTCCCAAGTGACTGTAGCCATTGAGAAAGATTTCCATTCATCTGAGCTTTAGATGGTGATCCTGGCTTTGGTTCTTTGTAATGACTTGAGCTGCCTAGTGGATTTTCTGCTGGATTCTTTTACAATCAGCATTGTATACATTTTAATGGGAGAAGTAGTCATGATTTTTGGTCTCTTGTGCTGGGCAAATAGATATAGCATCCTTTATTCCAGAGGCATGTTATATCGCATTGTTTTATCATAAATAAAACAATACCACTCAGTCTTTATAAGGGAAATGTATTTCACATTTTTAAGGTTTACTGTTTAGTATTTTATTTTAGACTTCATGGAGAAGATATTAGTGCCATTTTCAACGCTAAGCCCTTTCTTAGTCATAACAATAACATCAATAACTGATTATTTTCCATTTACTATGAACCATGTATGTTTAAGGCTTATATTTTTCTTATATAATGCTCATAACTTTAGAAGCATTCTTCTTTTTTAAAGATTTGCTTATTTTATATGGATGAGTGTTTTGCTTGCAAGTGTGCGTCATGCCCTAAGAATTCAGAACAAGGTGAATTTTCTGTGACTCGAGTTATGGATGGCTGTAGCCACCATGTGGGTGCTGGGAGTCAAACCTGGGTCCTTTACAAGAGCAAGCTCTCTTAACCACTGAGCCATCTCTCCATCCCCCAGAAGCAGTCTTCTTATTCCCATTTCACATGTTAACTGAAGCTTAGATAAGTAGCCACCCAAAGCAGTAAGTCTGCAGCACTTTCTTTAAACTCAGGGACACAGGCCTCCGAGTCTTTGCTCCTTGTCATTCTAGAACACTGCTCCACTGGGCAAAAATAAGTAAACTGAAAGGGTTTTATTTTTTTAATAAGATTTTATGCTTTATCTTCCCTGCAAGGAACAAATGAGCACAGTGCCTTGAGCCAGATAAAGGCTCTAATAATACGCTGTCAGCCCCGGAGCCAGAGGCCGAGTCAGGGCAGGTAATTATTGGCATCAGGACATTCTGAAATACCTCCAATGACCTGGCTTGTAGGCACCTGACTCTGCCTGTGCTGAGAAACAGCCTCTGAGCACTAAATCATAGGTTCTGGTTGCTGAGCTTCAGAAGACCTGCAGAGAAAGAACTCTCTAGCTTCGGAGGTTGTCGGATTCATACCACCTTTTCTTATTCAGAATGTAGAGGCTCCCTGTCTAGGGGTCAGCGTTGATTTTCCCACTGTACAGAAAGTTACATTGCACAGTGGAACCGGGATCCCAAGATGGTTTCTGGAGGGTTTTCCTTTTCTGTCTGCTTGTAGAGCTCGCTCATAAAACAGTGGGAATGGCAGTGATAAAGATTTGTTTTGTATTTTGCAGTCGTTTGTTATATGGAATAAGAAGTTCAGACAGTTTCATGGACAGTAAATAAGAAAGCTTTCAAAAGAACCCTCAGTGGAAGTTACAAATTCACATTAGTTCTAACATCAGGGAAAAGGCTCACAGAATTCAAGTGACTCTTTTAGGATTTGGAAATGTTATTTGTAAGTGATAGAACCGACACTGAGTTCATATATAAACTTAGCACATCTGATCAATCATTAATTCAACAAACCTTCATTGAACTAATATGTGCAAAGTACTGTGCTACACACACACACACACACACACACACACACACACACTGTGTCACTGACTATTTTAAATGAATTAAAATGCTATGAACAAGGCTGGAGAGATGTCACAGCGCTTAGGAGTACTTGCCTCTCTTCTGGAGAGCCAGACTTAGGTTTCCATCATTCATATTGGGTGGCTCACATGCCCTGTAGCAGCAGCTTAAAGGGATTGGATGTTTTCTTCTGGCCTTGTGAGTACCTGCACTCATGTGGCACTCGTGCACATGCTCGCGTGTACACATACACACACGCTCACACACACATATACTGTCTATACCATCAGATTGCATGGCATAGGGGTAGAGAACGTGTCTCATCATTTTTATCTGCCCTTGTACTACCCATAGCACTTATAATACATTTATCTTGTTAATATAATTTTTGGATTCCTATAGATTATTTTAATGATTTATTATTAACCCAATTCTGATATTTTCCTTATTCCTAAAGTATATGATATCCATGAGCAGATTCATGTTGAGAATGGGGGTTGAGAAGAGCTTGGTTCTCTGACATCCATCACCAAGTTACTACTGTGTGCATTTAAATGTCAACCCAGATTCCCGCATGCTACATCTGCAACAAGCATCAGTGTTGAGGTTGACCCGTTATGTTTGCTAAACATCTTCCAGCATTCCTGGTTGTCCCTCCAGTTAATATTGGCAACAATATTGTTAATATTGGCACAGTTCTCCAAAATGGCCAAAGACCAAAGCACCTTCTCTAGCCTGGGGAGAGGGTGCCCCCCTTGGGAGAGGGTGCCCCCCCAGTTATATTACTATTCATTTTTTGTCTTCAGTGTCAGCAAGTGACAGCAACTTGCCTTAATTCCAGTTTATTAAATTAAGCCAGTGTTTGAACTTTAACCATGGTGCACACAAACATACATGCACTATGGAATTATGTTTATATAGAACTCAGTCCATTAGATTGAGAGTTGCTAAGTTGAAACAGACACAATCTAGGTTTAAAGGAACACATAGAAAGGATTTGGTAGGTCATGGTAAGTGGGTAATATTACTGCATGAATTTTCTTAGCATCAGAAGAGACAGAACATTTGTTACTGATTAAGAAAATAAGGGTCTCCCAGCATCCATTCTTCCTTTATTGTAGAAGAACTTTCAAGCTGGACAAAGACAGCTGCCCAGACCAAGACTACAGTAATATATCAGTGAAACAGGATGAGGTAGAGAAGATCAATTGTCAGACACCGATTGTACTTCCTGTTTGCCAAGGATGACTTCACTTGTTACCTGGAACAGAGTGACCTAGAGAAACTGTCGGAACAATGGGCTGTTGCCCTTAACAACCTGTTCACTGCCACTTACTTGGCTGTAAAATCTCACTTGCTTGCCCACTCTACCTTGTGGTTTTAGAGAATAAGACGAGGATATAAACTGGACTGGCATTGAAGCCTTTGGGGGCTTTCCGGGCTTTGGTCCATGGGTGACTTTTCTTGTCTTTCGCTCTGATTGGCATTGGAATGCTTATTCCCCAGAGATCTTCAACAATACCCTCTCTGGCAGCTAAGTGTAGCCAAATACCAATCCACGGCTCAACTTAACAAGGCTGTGGGTGACTTCTGGATGGTGCCTTTTAAAAAAGAAAATGGAATGTCATCCTTTTTCCCATCTTTCTTTCAGCCGAGAACAAAGCCTTATTTCCTAGCTGCCTCAACTCTATACATGCCAACACATGCTACATTAGGTGTTAGGACACACTAGAAAAACTTGGGTCCTAACAACATGAAACTGACATATTAGCCCTAAAAGAAATCACTGTTGTTTTGGATCTTTATTAAAGGATCTAAAACTTTATTTCAGGACAAGAAGGAGGCAGAAGAAAGATGTGCCAGTCAAGTGTCCTCTGTGTTGCAAACAACAGGACTCAGTTTGGAATGGTCAAACAACAAGGAAGCTTGCAGCTGTTGAAACTAGAAAGTCTAGAGTGGGCAGGCTTCAGGGGTGACTTGATTCATGGCGTAGGCTACCTTTAGGGCTGCTATGACTCCTGTCATAATTCTATTATCTCCCTAAGTCAGCAAGACACTGCCAGTAGCTCCTGAGGCTACATGAATTTTCTTAGCACTCAGCATCAGTAGAGACAGAGCACTTGTTCACTGATTATTTAGTAAAGAAATTGAATTCCACTCTGACTCGTATGAGTTTAGGTCATGCTAACTCATATTTGAATTAATTACCAATACCCAAATCATGCACTGTACTTATTGCCTTGTCTTTGTGTATCAACAACCATTGTAAAGGGAATGGTGCCACCCCGAGTGGCTGAAGTCAATCAACTTTTGTGGGACTATTGAAAGTAGTCAATCTAGCTCAAGGTTCCTGGCCACTCCTCAGTGGGGAAGAAGTGCTAAGAGCTATCTAGACATTATCTAGTACTAAGGACAAGCAGCCCGAGAACACAGGAGTTTACCAGACACGGGGCTGTGGGGAATGCTCTGTACTTTGGCAACTGTGCACAGAGTTGAGTCCGTTACTGCGGTAATATTGGAAAGGCATGAGGACTGAGAGAGCAGCCTTTGGAGGGAGCTTTTGACGGGAGTAAAACAGTGGGAATGATTAACGTCCTGATCTTGGAAGAATCCAAATGAACACGCCTGGCAGTTTTTCTTCTCATTATTCTGTGTCTGTGTCCTGGGCAGTAATAGAATCCCAGTAAGTGCTCTGATAAAAATGCTCTGTACAGGGTCTGGAAAACATGTGATTAAAACCATCTGCTCTCCCAAATACCTACAGCAGTTAGCCACTTCTAGTAGGTTTCTGTGTCCCACACGTCACTGCCTTTATTGCTGTTACTTGGATTTTGCCTTGGGTTGAACCTGAACATCAGAAAAATGCTTTGCCTTGAGTCTAACCCACCTTTCACCTTAAGGACAGCTGGGAGCACTGATGGAAACTGTGTTTACCTATTCCATGCCTAGCATAAAATAGGCAGATAACACTGTGTAACCAGTCTTTATACAAAGGAGCAGACACCAAGCTTCCAACACTTGCCTCCAAGTTAGTCAAAGGAGGCGGTGTTAACACTATGGTCCTTTCTCAGGGGTCCTGCAGGGTCTGTTCTTTAGGTTTTGTCAGTTTCAGTAATTTGTTCCTTCTGTTGTTATGGTTTGACCTCTAGGCCAGATGAGATCAATTGCTTAAGTGGTATTTGCATAGCCTTAAAAACAATCAGGCTGTTTGTCACATGATTTCGGGGAAGTTTTCTTCAGTTTGTCCCCATGCTGTCGACACACGAAGTATTAAAGGTCCTTCGACCCAGCAAGATGCAGAAGAAAAAAGATAACCTGTGCTCATTCTAGGGATTGCAGAAGCAAGCCCCCTTTTACCTTTTCTTCCAGAGATAGAAAAATATTTCTTGGGACTCCCAGGAATTTCTGAAAAGAAACCATTTCTTCCTTCCTCCTGCTATTTCCTGGAAAGCTTTTGAAGGAAGTGTCCTGCTTTTGAGGTTTTGAGTATATGATGGGTATCATTATCGTTACTGTAATTGTGTCAGAAGTATATTGACAGCCAAGCATTTAGGCTGTGCACGCCTTTAATTCCGACACTCGGGAGGCAGAGGCCAGCAGATCTCTGAGTTCAAGGCCAGCCTGATCTACAGAGTTCCGGGACTACACACAGAAACCCTGTCTCAAAAACCAAATGTGTGTGCGTGTGTGTATGTGCGTGTGTGTGTGTGTGTGAGCAAGTGTACTGACTATACCTTGGTTTTTCTGACGAAACTTAAGTGACAGGAAATACAAAGGAAGCTCACCATGGAGGGTTTTGAAAGCACCTTCAGGACTGAGCTTGGTAGAGACTGGAGATAGAACAGCGTGCCTGAGGAGAAGAAGGCCTGGTGAAGGAGGCTGGTAGGCATTCTACTGTTAGACCACAGTAGGGTGTCAGTGAGACCAGGCACACAGATTCCATTTGGCCTCCTATCAAGGGGGGGAGTGGGGCAGGGAGAGAGTACACAGGAAGGGAAAAATAGGAACAGCCCCACCCCCACTTTGGACCTTCTTGATGATGCTTCCCTGGGTTTGTTCAGAATTTCCATAGTGAGGCTTGGGTCCCTTGGTCCAAGGTGACCTAAAGAGGCCAAGCCCAATTGGCCCATTGCACAATCTTCATTTTTCAAGAACACATACAGGAATGTAAGGATAAGTCCCACTCGCTATGGCTGCCTACACTGTAATCTGAGTTGTCCCAGGATAGATCTTGAAAGTCTCAACCTTCAGACTGACAATAAAGAGTGAAGAAGTGCCAGGTGTAGTGTGCGTGTTTGGAATGCTGATGTCTGCAGGGAGATCAGGAAGGTCCCTGGGTGCAGTGTGCCTGGAATGCTGATGTCTGCAGGGAGATCAGGAAGATCCCTGGG
>JANHMN010000022.1:2003309-2016360 GCA_030674055.1 Rhabdomys pumilio | reverse complement strand
GTGCCTGGAATGCTGATGTCTGCAGGGAGATCAGGAAGATCCCTGGGAACCGGAAACCAGACTCTGCTACATAGTGAGATTCTGCTTCAAATAAACAAACATAACAGAAAACAGGCAAAATAAAGACAAGACAAGGAGAACCAAGGGCAGTTACTGGGTCTCAGCAGATATGTTCAGGCTAACTGGGAGCAAGTAGGAAAAAAACACATGATAACTAGGAAAGTTTTCAAAATGCAATGTAAAGAAAGGCAGGAGGATGTCAGGAAGAGATGAGGACTGTGTGCTTTGAAGACAGAGAGTAAGTTCCTCACGTATCTTTCACATACAGGTCACCTACAGTGCAGAAAAGCAAGCCCCCCCACAGCCTGTTCAAGGCATCGATTGCAGTCGAAGGCTAGTCATGACACGGAAGTATATTATCTCAATGGCTGTGTTCAACTATATGTAACTTTAAAGTGTGGAAAATGGAAAACAAGAGGTAATAAATCTATCAAACGGGGAAAATAAGGAATTTCAGTGTGAAGTCTCTGACTAAGCTCTGAAGGTAAAGAGTGAGACCCTTAGGAATCATTTCCACACAAGACAGATCACCTCACCCAGGAGGAGAAACAGCTCACCAATCCAAGGCATTGGTTAAAGACAAATAAAGTATAAACATGTGTATTTTAGAAGACTCAAAAGTGAAGAACCCTAAAGGACACGAGCATCATCTGTACGGTACTGGTTTTGCTGCCATCCAAGATAGGGGAGTTACACGGAGGCTGTACCGAAGCTCCAGACCAAAGCCTGGGGATGCAGAGCAGTGCCAGGTTCTTTACAAAGACTCTCCAAGTGGGATCCCAATGAACCTTGGGGAATGAAGCCCAGTTTTCAGTGGAGACCCTAGGATGTAGGAGATTCCAGGAACATGAGCTGTCCACCACGGAAAGCTGCAGGCACGAAGTGAAGTGGACCCAATTGGGTCTCTTGATGTTATATTGAGTGCATTATTTGTTATGAAATGACCAAAGGCCTGTGGGGGCCAGGAGTTGAAACTCTGTGGTTTGAATATGAGCTGTCTTTCAAGTGTCCTGTTCTGGACACTTGATCTTTAATGGGTGGAAATATTTTGCAAGGCTGTGAAATACTTAGGAGATCTAGCCTCGGAGGTAGAATTAGGTCACTAGGAGAAGGGGAATTATTAACATTGTTTTTGGTTATAGACACTCTCTGCTTCCTGGTCTGCTACTCCATGAGCAAGCCCTTGTTGCAAACTCCCATCCCTAAGAGTACCACCATGCCACCCATCGCATAATTCACTGAGGTCTTCTAAAATAATGGCTCAAACAAACATTTCTTCCCTTAATTTGCTCCATCTTGCATTGTGCCCACAGTAACATGATGGAAGTTAACTCAGTATGTGTGTAGAGGCCTTTTACATGTGCAAGGATCAACAGATCACTCAGTCTACATGGAATGTCAGGCTCACCAGCCTGCCAGTGGCCCCCCCCTCATCTCCCCAAACTACAGTTCTGCCTACTTTCCCCATAAAGTCTTCACCTACTTCCCCCTAGTTGTGAGAGGAGAAGTATACCTACCCCTGCCCTGGCCTCTTTAGTTCTGACCTCACCCTGACAGGCAAGGCTGCCCAGTAGTAGTGTATCTGTCAAGTGCTGACCCATAGGTCAGGGGGACACTGTGCTGACTACCCAGTGCTCACAGTCTTAATTATTCCTCATATGGACTTATGAGACTAGTGCTGTATACCCAACCGTTGGGTTAAAGAGCAGACGGGGAACTATAGAGGTGTGGTTTCTTGGCCAGGACCTCCTAGTAGGTCAAAGGCTCTTGCTCTAGACCCCCAGTAACAGCAATGGAGCCTCTGTACTCTGACCCAGCCTTATAACACTCAGGAAACACAGGCAAGCCTAACTCCATGTGTGCTAATTCCTTTACATTACTGGGATCACATACCCCACTTAAAGGAAGATGGATCTGCTCTGGCCTATGCTTGCAGAGAGTATCAGTCCATCAAGCAGGGTCCTCGTGGTGATGGAAGTGGGTCCATGTGGGCAGGACCTTGGAACTGGGGCTGCACACACTATGTTGGATAAGGAAGCACACCGCTCTAGTTAGAACCACACATGGATATTCACCTTCGAGACCCACCCATGGAAACCCACTAAGCAGCTAACCCATGCTCTCCAAAGTTCTACAACCTTCCAGACGGCAGCAGCAGCTCAGGATCAAGTGTTCAAACACGCCAGCCAATAGCAAAGCCATAACAGTAGGCCAAGAGCTCATCATCTGTAACTGAGTTCTCTTGATGGGATATGTTTCTTAGGTTCCCACACGTTTTGTTAGTTGGTTTGTTTGTTTGTACACTTTGTGGGGTGAGGGCAGAACTCTCGTCAGCAGAGGGCCACCTGAAGTTACTGTCCCTACCTCTTCAGTGATCCCCTAAGCGCCGCCCTGCCCCGTTATTACCAGGACTGTTTTCTGTGTTGTTCATCTTACTGCCATTCTTACTAACCTCTGACATGGCAGCTTTCACAGCTACAACGCAGCTCCAGGCAAGTCTCCCTGCTCCCTTCTTTCTGTTCCTCCCATGGAACTAACTCTCTCATGAGTTTTATAAATTCTCATAAAAGGAGAATTCACACTGATGCACATTTTACATATTCAAACTCTGGGCAGAAATTAAAGGTGAATTTTCAGTACATTGTAAGCTTTTGTCTTTTTCCCCCTTGACCCTCTCCTCCCCTCTGCACACTCATCTTCTCTCATAACTGTTTCTGACCCCACCCACCTTACCCCATCCTAAACCCACAGAATCCCTTCCCAAAGCCAGTTGTTCTGGCCCTAAGGTTTCACAGCAGGAGGCCTCTCAAAGGATGCTCCCCGAGCTTACAGAGCTGCAGGTAAGGGTTATCCTTTTGTATTCTTTTGTATCCTCCCAGGATACAAAACTGTCTTTCCTTCTACAGTTTTGCCTCCAACAAGAATCGCTGTGACACCCAGATCTGAAGAATTTTCATTTCCATTATCATTTTTCTTATGTATGGGAGCTGGCGATTTATAACAGCAACAACAACAGTTATAGCCCGAGCTGTGGTAAGGACCCTCTCCATTTTCCCTGATCTGCTTGGGACAGGATTCCAACTGGGTTAGCTTAGATTGATGGAGAGGGAAATCCCTTACCAGGTGCTGATTTTTTTTGGTCTTGTGCTGTCTGTGGTTTCTTCATGGGATGTCAGCTTCTGATGACGGGTTCCTCTTTCAAGCTTTTTAAAAACACAGGATATCATAACTCAGGCTGGCTTAGAATTCTCTAGGCAGCTCAGGCCGGCTTTGAAGTTTTCACACATTTTCTGAGTGCTAAGGAGTTACCTTCTAAGTGGTGAGGTAGGAAACTATTTCCTATACCATCTTGCTTGCTGACTGGAGGGAGTTGAGGGGATTCTCTGCGTCTCCCTGACCAGAAAGATGAAATGTAAAGAAGACTTTTAGAGGGAAATAAGCTGTGTCCTTAGATGGCCTATTGAGTATTTCCCATGCCCAGGGAGTACTGGGGCCCTCAGATTACCCTGCGATATTACCCAGTAAGAGAGACCACCGATGACCCTAATCCTGGGGTCAGAGCCAAATGGCAATACTGCTTTGACCTTTATGGTTGAAAGAAAGGGGTAAGTGGAGAGTTTTGCAAAGAGTAGGGATGGGCAGCTCAACAAACCTGCCCTGCCTCTGAGGAGGGAAATTCCAACTGCATTACAGAGGAGCTAACTGCGTGGCTTTAAGCAAGTTAACTCTGCTTCTGAGTGTCAGGTTTTTTTTTTCTTTCTTTCTTTTTTAAGATAAACTTTATTTTTTTTTTTAAAAAAAAACTTGCAAATAAATGTATGATTCTTTATCTGCGTACTGGGTATAACAATGGTCTCAGGAGAGGTGTGAGGGAAGGTAAATGACAAGGAGACAAGGAAGAGTAGGTTTCTTCAAATAAAAATATTTGCCATTTGATATGCAAGCCAGATTAATTTTGAGAGAAATGTTAATTTGCTTAAATAAGTTTCCAAACAGATGGGAAAGAAACAAATGTATTTAGGTAGAGACAGAATACCAGATGACAACATTTATCTTGGCATCCAAATCTGAAGGGTTTCGCTTTTGTTATAATTTTTCTCATGGGTGTTAGCGATGAGCTTCTATGATTAAGCACTAAAATTAACTCACATGATGGAAAAATGAGACCTAAGAAGGAAGAATTGGAGTCAGCTGGAAGAATCCAAGGGCAGCAGCTTAAGCACACATGAGCTTCACAGACTAGGTTAGGATAAGAGAAACCACAGAATGGAGTGAGTGACGAAAGGCATGGACGGTCAGGGTCATTGGCCACTCGGGGCATAAAGCACAGACTCTCCTCATCGGGAGCTTTTGCTGTGGGGCTCACTCAGGGAGGGGTACCAACAACGAGTGCCATGTAGTAAGAGCTGAAAAGACCAGTCACACCGGAACTGTAAACCTGGAAAAAAACAGACTTAGCAACAGCGACTCTGGAAGCCTCTCTATCAAAATATATCAGCTCCAAAGTAGAACTGTGTGGCTTGACCAAGAAGTCTAAGAAAGCCACCAGTCTCGACTCTTATGTTTTGCTGATCATCTTTGTTGCAGATGTCCTGGTGACTTCAGAAGCAGCAGCGTCATTATTTACTCCTTGGTCTCCAGGAATCATAGAAGCAAAAAAGAATTCACATGCGGCCCTCAGTTCTTCAAATGAGGAGAGATCAGCATGTTTTGTGAAGCTAATCTCTAGTCTACTGACTGTTAAGTTGCTCTCCCTGAAAGCCCTCCCACAGCACATCCTTAAGTATGTTCCTCCAGTGTTACTATTTTCCCCACAATGCTCATCCCCCAAAACACTCATCACAGAGCTACTGATTTGGTCACATATAAACTAAAACTTCTGTACAGCTAAAGATACTACAATTAAAGTTGGAAAAGTAGTAATGAAAAAAAGATTTTAAAAATACAAAAAGATAAAACTAAAAATTATGTTTAATGAATTCCAATATAAATTATATATATATATATTATATTCTATATGTAAATATGTAATATATATCCCTCTCAGCAGGATGAGATTTCACTATCCTTTGTTTACTTAGCATTTTGTGGGTTGGTGAAGAATATCCACCTTCATATTTCTTGTGTGTGTGTGTGTGTGTGTGTGCGTGTGTGTGCATTCATTGCATGTGTGTATGTCTGTGTGTGCCTGTGTGTGTGTGTGTGTGTGTGTGTGTGTGTGTGTGTCTGTGTGTGCATGTGTGCATTCATTGCATGTGTGTATGTCTGTGTGTGCCTCTGTGTGTGTGTGTGTGTGTGTGTGTATGTGTGTGTGTGTGTGTGTGTCTTTTAAAGGTAGAAAAGATGTCCTTTGGGTGGCCCATACACATCCGACCTCCTGATCTCCTCCTTTCCTTTGTCTATAGGGAAGGGGAAATAGTCTCATTTCACTGATTCTATTCACCTTTGATGTCTGAGTGCAGAAGAGCACCCAAATCTCAGGAGAACCCCAACACTCCCAACAAGAATCCTGCCCAGAGCAACATGAGCTCAGTCTGTATTGGATCCGAGGGCCTACAGTCTGTATTGGATCACATCCCACAGCACAGCTCTGACCACTTATTTCTTCCTTTCCACATCCCCAGCCATTCCATCCTCCACCCCTCCTGCGTTCATCTCCTTAGGCACCCCTAATCCACAACCCACTTCAACCGTGGCTGTGCAGTGTGGCCCCAGCAGGGTAGTTTTCTTTCCCAACTTCTCCATTTCTCACCTTACCTCAAACTTTACTCTGTAGGCTTTTCTCCATCTAAATTTGATTGATGGGAAATCCATTACCATAATCTTATGGGAGAGGACACAGCTCGAGACAGAAACTATGGCTCTGCTGGAGGCAGTTCAGCTGCTTTGGGTCCTTGGCCAGTTTCCTTCACCTCTTCTTTTTGTCTGGTTTCATCTGTAAAATCAGATCAATGGAGCTTCTCTGAGGCAGTTTTGAGGAGTGAGTAGGTCAGATGCATAAATTGTGCCTGGCACAGCCAGGGCCTGCCAGGCCTTCTAAAGAAGAGTCTCTTCACGTAGAAGATATACAGCCCATGCTCTTACCACCTCCGTGGTTCCCAGGAGACATCACTTAAAACAATCATTGTCCTCAGGACAGAATGGACATATTCCTGGGACAGAAAAGGAAAGTTAGACAGGCCTGAAACTGATGCTACCAGTCACCATTACAGTAGTCATCATTACAGTAGTCGCCATTACAGTAGTCATCATCACAGTAGCCGCCATTACAGTAGTCGCCATTACAGTAGCCACCATCACAGTAGTCATCATCACAGTAGCCGCCATTACAGTAGTCGCCATTACAGTAGCCGCCATTACAGTAGTCACCATCACAGTAGTCATCATTACAGTAGTCACCATTACAGTAGTCACCATTATAGTAGTCACCATTACAGTAGTCGCCATTACAGTAGTCGCCATTATAGTAGCCGCCATTACAGTAGCCACCATTACAGTAGCCGCCATTACAGTAGCCGCCATTACAGTAGTTGCCCTTACAGTAGTCACCATTACAGTAGCTGCCCAGGAGGTAGCACAGGTGTCTTTCCCTTCAGGATGCAGCAGCTGAAAGTCAGAACTGAGAACATTCAAGCATGTATAACACCAGAGAAAATCATCCCTGAGTATTCTACTGTAGCCTTTTGGTTACCCTTGGCTTCTTTATTGGTTTTTAATAGTTTAATTAAGAGACAACAGGACAGAAGCTGGCTTCTTCCTATCCTTGCAACAGTGTGTACTGAAGTCTTATTGGGGCTTTAAAATGTTTCTAGCTTTGTGAACTCGAGAGGAAAGTATACTGCCTAGATTAATAAGAACTTGTTTAAGCTTTTTCAATGACAAATTCTTCCAGCTAGTTGCTTTTTATTGTAAAATTAAATCCACAAGCCAAAGGATTACAATGCAAAGTCTGTTTTCTTCCTTGACAAAGTTTTTGTTGGGCGGTGTCACCAGCTGGCTATCTTTCATTAACACCACCTCCAAGGGAGACCCACTTTTCTTTCCTGAATTTATATACTGCTTTGCCACAGATCTCAGGCTTTGGGGATTTTTATATGTAAATGGCATAAATAGATAGCTTATAAACAACAGGAAGCTATTCTTTGCAGTCCTAGAATTTAGGGGTTACAAAACAGGTAAGGCCAGTGTCTGGCTGTTGTCTCAAGCGATGGGAATGAGTAGCTCACTCTGAAATTTCTTTTTGTAATGTGATAGGTTCCATTTATGAAATCTCCACTGTCGTAATTTCATAACTCATTGATCCCACCCCCACATAACTTATTATTTATTTTACATCCTGATTGCAGCCCCTCCCTCCTCTCCTCTCAATCTCACCCTCACAAACCCTTCTCCCCATTATCCCCTCCCCTTCTTCTCAGAGAGAGGGAAACCCCCACTGGTACCACCCCACCAAGTTGCAGCAGGACTAGGGACATCTCTCACTGAGCTCAGACAATGCAGTCCAGCTAGCAGGAAGGGGGTCCAATAGCAGGCAGCAGAGTCAGAGACAGCCCTAGCTCCAGTTGTTAGGGGACCCACATGAAGACCAAGCTGTGTATCTGCTACAAATGTGTGGAGGCACTAGGTTGAGCCCCTGCATGCTTTTCGGTTGGAGGTTCAGTCTCTGTGAGTCCCCATAGGCCCAGGTTAGTTGACTCTGTAGGCCTTCTTGTGGTGTCCTTGATCCCTGTAGCTCCCTCGATCCTATTCCCTGACACATGTATAGCTTTTATTTTACATATAACTTTTAATACCACTCATTTTGGAGTTAAGATTTCAACATGGAGTTTTGAGGAGCTCAGATACTCAGACCACAGCATCATAACTCCACAAAACCTTTTGTTCTGGAGATGCTTCAAAATCTGTTCTTTTTTTTTTTTTTCCCAAAAGTAATTCTGATCTAACTTACCAACTCTGACTTCTTTTTTATTTTGCGTGCTTGTGTTTAAAGTGTGCACATGTGAAGGTGTGTGTTGTGTGTGTACATGTAGGCAAATGTGCATGTGGACTTCAGTTCTTCCTCAGTCACTCTCTATTTTACTGTGTGAGACAGGTGAGCCTGGAGCTCACTGTTGAGGGTAGACTGGCTGGGCAGAGTCCTGGAGATCTTCCTGTCTCTGCTTCCCCAGCACTGGGTTACGGGGACACATAGCCATGCTTGCTTTCTTACTCGGGCACGAGGGATCCAAACTCAGGTACCCTACTTGTCCAACAAGCACCATACTGACTGAGCCATCTTCCTGGGTCCTTCATACTTTTTTATGATTTTGATTATAAAAATTATAAATCCATGGTCATTTGAAAGGGAACCAAACAATGGCCATAATCAAGCATTTGCTAGCACTGAATGACGTCAGAACACGAGGTTGTGTCATGAAATAACATTGCACGGAAAAAGCAAGGACTGAAAACAGTGTTTGGATTAAATAACACATCAGCACATGCAGCAGTGAACGCAGAAACAGGATGTAACAGGAGCCTAGACATTCAGTAGCAGGACGGACATTTTACATGCTTGCTTTCGTATGAAGATGTTGAGGTCTATGATAAAGTTCTTTTTTCCTTTTATTGAAAATAGATTTTCCCCTCATATAATATGTTCTGGTTATAGTTTCCCCACCTCTCCTCCTCTCAGTCCCTTCCTACCTTCTCTCCCATCGGATCAACTCTCTTTCAGTCTCTCATTAGAAAATGAAGAGACTTCTAAGGGATCATAGAAATAAAATATAAGATAAAACTTATATGTTGAATTGGACAGAACAAACAGAAGGAAAAGAGCCAAAGAGAAGACACAAGAAACAAAGTCTGGCTTGTTCCTACACTCAGGGAACTTGTGAAAACGCCAAACTGGAAGCCACAATGTATATGCAAGGGACCTGGTCAGACCTATGCAGGCCCTGTGCTTGCTGCCTCAGTCTCTGGGTTCATACGAGTGTCGATCATCTTGATTTAGAGGTCCTTGCTTTCTTGGTGTCCTCCATTCCCTTTGCCTCTTACATTCTTCTGCCTCCTCTTCCCCTGAGTTCCTTGCACCCCAAGGGAAAGGATTTGAGAGACCCAGTTAGGGTTGATTGAATGTTTCAGTCTCTCAAAGCTTCTCTGAGTCACAATGTCATTAGGGGTCATTTTATCAAAGGTAGTATTTGGTTTTATCCTGGGTCCCAGGGACATCTAGTCTCATGTTTTTGGTTACCTAAACAGTGTTCTGTGTGAGGTTCATTGTGTAGAGTCAAGTGAAATATTGATTGGTTATTCTCACGAACTTTGTGCTACCATCGCCTTAGCCTAACATGCTGGCAGGACACCATTTGATTCAAAGCTTTTGTGGCTGTCTTGGTGATTCTGTTTCCCTTTTGATAGCCTGCAGAGTACCATCCTATACCAAAGATGCTAGCACATAGGAATGAGAGCTCTATGCATGCTCCAGCTTGACATCTCCATGTCCAGAGAGTCCTGTAGGTGTTGCCTTCTGTAATGGGGTATAAACATAGTCAAAGCATCTGCTCTGACCTTTGTTGAGTGAACAGGTAGAATGGAGGCAGCTAAATGAGGGGTGACTGGGGTGCTTCAAGTGTATTTCTCCAAGTTCCTGTGCTGGGGATATAGTCCCCACATTTATATGTTGATGGTGTTTGAAGACAGAGCGTTTCAGGGGAAATTGGGGTTAGATGTGGTCATGACTATGCTCACCCATGTTGGGATTAGTGGTTTTATGAAGAGAGACCTGAGTTTGCACATCCCCTCCCTTTTGCTCTATGATGATTCTACCATGCTGTGAGACAGCTAGAAGACCCGTACCATGTAGAGCCCCTCAGTTTACACACCTTGCCCTCAGAATGGAGGTACTTCCTCCTGAGTTTGCTTCCCCACCAAGACTGAGTCTCTGAGACTCTGGCCTTAAACCCATATTCCTCACATCTCAGCCTCCAAAATGTTGGGACTACAGATATGTACCACCATGGCCAACTGTAGTATTCTTTTATAGCAGACCAAAATAGACCAAGTCAGGGACCATGGGGTCTGACCTCAGATTGATCAGGGTTCCTGTCCTAGCATCCACCCCATCTTGTTTATGAGACCCAGTCCAGACACTGTTGCCTTAGCTGCAAACTGTATATAGACTTCAAGTTCTGAGAGAGTCAGAATAGCAATAGAATGTAAGTAGTATAAATTATTCTATGCTGGGAAAAGCCTGTATTATAACCACCTTCCATGAAGGTGCCAGCCATGTCCTGGTGTGGCATCTAGTAATGGTACTGCATGAAAAAGAAGAGTTGGAATCTGAGTGTAAGAGGCTCTGTGTCCCCAACCCTACATCATATCAATTTGCACACCGAGGCAACCTGCAGCCTTCTCAGCTCTTTGTTTGTGAAAGCAATGAGAAGAACTGAACTGAAATGGAGTTGCCTTTAAGTAGTAAGTTGCCTTTGTGAATATTAACCACATACTTTTTTACTAACCCGAATTTCTTTGCTTTTATTCCATTTACACTCTAAGACAAAATTAGGCTTTGGCACAAACCCTGTTCATCCCAAGCAATCTTTCTGTACTTTGGGGTAGAGTTTGACGTCCTTCTCTGTCATTTGTGGTGCCCATAAGGTTTTATTCATGGCACTAAGAGTGTCTCTTAATTGGCTGCCAGTCCAGCCTCCCACCAGCTCAAGGATAAGAATCATGTCTTTCATCTTTCATCCTTAGGGCCCACACAGTGACTACCAGGGAATAATGAATGAAGGATCAAGGCCCAGAATGGACAAGAAATACCAATTAGTGCAGAGTTATAACTGGATGCTTCTTTTTAAGTCTTGGAGGAGCTGAAGAGCAGGAAGGGCAACTTGATGAGTCTTCCCTGCTACTGACTTGTGATGTCATCCTTGCTAAATCGTTGAGTATCTTTGCCTTAATGCTCTCCCTTAATGCTGCAAGAAGGAGGCAAGTGGAGGAAGGAAGGCAATGGGGAAGTCCTGAGAGGTGGCTGAAGACTTTAGCAACCTACAGGCAACTTAAGCGCCTATGCATGGAGCCAAAGCCAGTTCTCTTAAGAGGTCAAGTGAACTCTCATAATCACTGGACTGCCTGCTCATGGTGTGCAAAATGCCATGACTATGACCAAGACAACGCGGTTTACTGGGAGTAGAAAGACTTCCTTTTCCTGTTAGGCACTGTCTTCCATGACTTATTACTTAGAAGAAAAATAGTGGGAAGCTGTCACCTCAGCTGGTTCCAGCTTCTCAGTGTAAAATGTGCTTTACCTAAAATGTAGGTTTGGTTCCTGGTGTGGGGGTGGGCGTGGGAGGGAAGTTCCTTCATGCTTTCTGCAGTATCTCTTCTTGACCTGATTCTCAGCTGTAGTCCCACCCACCAACACTAGGCTAGCCCAGTGGGCAACTCTGGTAGGATTCTCCAGCACGCAGAACTCTATGGGTCCCCAGTGCAATTTATTTTTTTGTCTCCCCAAAACTCTGCCCTTCGTGTGAGAGCAGGATGCATTGCCTTCTTCCTAATTGGCTAGACCAGAACCTTGGTAGTCACCCAGAAGCTTCGCCCACTGACTGCTTTCTCAGCTAATCTCTGTGAATTTCCTTCATTTCTCTTCTTCTAGCAACATTTGGCTCCACCTCTCCCCACCGGCACCACAGATGTCCCTCTCCTGGTTCTTATCTTTGCTCCTCTGTGTCCACTGCTCTACCTGCTGCTCTTTCTGTCAGACAACCTTGTAGACTGTCCCTAATCTGCCTGTTGCCTTCTACTTCCATGAGTAAGCACTCTGAGATCTGGTCAGAGCCTTTTTTTTAGTTTCTTAAGTCCCTTCAGTGAGTCCTATAATATCCGTGCTCCCTCTGTAGTGCATGGGGTCCTCTCCCCTCTGACTCAGCCCACTTCCTCCCCACCTCTTTCCCTCCGATCTCACACCTCGGAACTGCATGCTGTGTGACAGGAGCCTCGTTCTCTGTCCTTTGGGCCTCCCTTTGCAGCCTTCTTTGATCTCTTCATCACTGAGGGGTTCATGATTATTACCAGGATTCCCTGCCATTCAATAGAAATGGCAACCCTCTTCCCCATTTGTCTGCTGTGTGCTGAACAAACATCCCAACCCGTGCAATAGTCTGCTTAGTGGATTTGTTCACACACCTCTCCACTCAGGTCGACCAGAAGTTTCTGAGAGAGCAATGCCTTATTCGCAGTTTTATTCTCATATCTTACACAGAGCAAAGCGTGCTCTGTGCTCACTACATATTGGAGGAAGGCATGACAAATGTGCTCTGTCTCTTACTGTGTCTTACTTACTTTTCTGCCTGCTCTGGGACAGATCCCTGATGGAAACAACTTAGGGGAAAGGGTTTACTTTGGTTCATGGTTTGAAGTTTCAGCGTGTCACCAGTAGAAGGTGCACATGACAGTGGGAGTAGCTATCAGCTGTGGAGGCAGAAACTTGAGACTACTCACTCACTTCTGGGCACATCTGGAAGGAATGCTGGCCCTCAGCTTTTGTTCTTCTTCGCCAAAGGTGTGCTCCTTTAATGTCCTCCATGTGAATTAATCCAGTTAAAGTTAGCCACTCCACAACCTAGACAAATCACCTATCACACAAAATGTAGTACCACATTTTAAAGAAATTGAACTTTAAAAAACATAGCAAGGGACGTTCTGAAAATTAAGCAATGTTATTTATTTATTCAACACAGGCATTAACATGATGAGCACAACCATACATGACTCCCGGAGATGTCAGGTAGCACATAGTCTTCTTAAAGAGAAACACAAATGCTGGGCGGTGGTGGTACACGCTTTTAATCCCAGCACTTGGGAGGCAGAGGCAGGCAGATTTCTGAGTTCGAGGCCAACCTGGTCTACAGAGTGAGTTCCAGGACAGCCAGGGCTATACAGAGAAACCCTGTCTCACAAAAACAAAACAAAACAAAACAAAACAAAACAAAACAAAACAAAACAA
>JANHMN010000022.1:1934469-2003299 GCA_030674055.1 Rhabdomys pumilio | reverse complement strand
AAAACAAAACAAAACAAAACAAAACAAAACAAAACAAAACAAAACAAAACAGAGAGAAACACAAATAACCACAGAAACAAAATGGCAGCTGTGGTCACTTTAAAACACAGCCTCTAGGGGCAAAATTAGAAAAGTCAGGAGAGCCTTTCTGGAGGAATTGGAGGTTGGGGAAGCTCCCTTAGGTGAAAGGGTTAAAATCATATTTAAGTCCATCACAAGCCAGCATCTCAGGAACCTGAAGGAAAGCCAGTGCCTGGGGTCAGAGATCAGACAAGGAGCAGCCAGAAGCAGAAGAGACAAGTAGAGGCTGCCTGCCTGCACAGGGAAGATGCTGAGTGTTAGCCTCCTCGTGTTGACCGTCTCTGTCTTTGAACTACAAAGAAAGAACTGGACCAAGAGAAGGGGAAAGTAATGGTATTTTACTGAAAAGAAGGTATCAGTCCCTTCATCCCTTCACTCCCTTCCTCCAAGGAAAGACATCAGTTTAGTCTCTGAGCTCCCCTTAAAGGGAACAAAGAGCCACTGAACCAGAGCCCACTACTGAAACTTCCTTATTTGAATGGGCACTTTGATTTTGTCCCACAATGAGATGGCTTCAAAGGAGTAACATCCTGTTGAAGACCAAAGGGAAGAGATGACCAATAGTCGGTACCAGTTGCTGTAGCAATTAGACAACAAAGCCAGAGTCTGGCACGAACTTCAACAGAGATATTGCGAAAATTGCATGTGGCCATGGTGTGGATGTAGCGAGCAAGCACTGTGTTCTAGTTCCCATTCATAAGTAGCCCTGGCTATGAGAACCAGCAAGGTCTGTGGGGAGGTCTAGACCAGTATGAAGGATGGTTGTCCTGGATTGCCTTCTGTCGCTGTGATAAACATCATGACCAAAAGTAACTTGGAGAGAAGAGATTTATTTCAGCATTCAACTTTCAGTTTACAGTCCTTCATGAAGGGAAGTCAGGGAAGGAGCTCAAGGCAGGAACCTGGTGGCTGGAACTGAAGCAGAGGTGGTGGAGGAACACTGCTTACTGACTTGCTCTCCATGACTACTGGAGTTGTTTTCTTATATAACCAAGGACTATGGATGCCCCTGGATGATACCACTCACTCACATCAGTAATCAAACATGAAAATGTTCCCCACCCCACCCCTCTGACTTGCCCGTAGCTCAAACTGATGGAGGCAATTCTGAAACTCAGGCTCCCTCTTCCCAGATGACTCTGTCAAATTGTCAAACAACAGTGACAAAAACAAACCAGCACACTGGGTAAAACAAACACAGCATCCCAAGTATCTTAGAGCATGCCTTTAAGCCAAGAGCAAACAGGCCTGCCATTTCTTCTCCTCCAAGAGCTTGCATGCCTTCAGAGGGGATTGCCTGAAAGGGTCTACATGCTCCTGCAAATGGGGACAGAATTCCATTACTAAGACTCCCTTTCCTGAAGAATTCATATCATGGTGTTGACATGTTAGTCTTCCTAAGTGGGAGGGCATGCCAACTCATGACAAACATTCACTCACTAAATACATCCTGTCAGTAATGGCAGCAGGATTGCTTTTAGTATAGGGGCAATAACTAAACAAACAAATAACTTGACTCAGCATTTTCTGTGCAAGAGGAAACGAGACCATAGGAAAAAGTTGCTGTCCGCCCCCCACCACCACCCTCACCATCCCCACCACCCCGTAGCCCTCCAGAAGACAGGAAAGTCCTATTTTATTTATGGACCTTGTCAAAACTGAGGAAACAAGAAAAATGGCAGCAGGCATTAATACTGTGGAGTAAGGTGGTCAGATGGCTTCTTTCTCAGCCATACTTTTTGGCGTGAATTATCTTCCTCATTACTCAGACTCTCAATTTTGTTTATGTTGACACAGCTGAAACATCAAGGCAAGAGCAGAAACTGCACAGGTTGGGAGAAGCCAGCTCTTCAGAGCCAACTGCAATCATCTGCAGTATTCTATAGTCTAGGTGTCACCTTATGTACCTCTTTATTCAGAAATCACTCTGCAGTCTTTAAAGGGAGATACAGATGAATTTTTGTTTTGAGGTGGGGGACCCAGCAGCTATTACAGTCAGCTTCGTAAGAAACACTTTTTTTTTTTTAAATAGCCAAGCAGACCCATGTCATGTCTTCATTAGCTGAGCAGGTGCTATGGGTTTTAACTCTGGTATCTGTAGAACTCATAGCTTATGTAAGTGGAACTTACCAGGATGGCAGTTTCAAGATTTGAAAGCACAACTTGCTTTGTAGTGAGCACAGTGCAGGTTTGCCGTCCTGGAGGGACCAGTAGCTCCTTATTCACACAGGTGAGAGGAAGGAAGGCAGATCTGAACGCAACACCCAGATAATCTGAAGTCACTTCATCGCTGTGTCCAATGTCCATCTGGATACTCCTTTCTGGAAATGAATTCTAGAGGGTGGGCAGAGCATCTCTTTCCTTGTCTCTTACCTTTGTCTCCATCTCCTCTTGGGTAAGATGGTTTCTGAGGCTGTCAGATTTGGGGTATTATCCCCGAGGAAGAGGAAGCTGGAAGAAAGCGGCCCTTACGGAGCTGAGAAGTGGCCATGTTCTTCAGGCCCTGAGCTGTGTCATCTCAGCCCTCCTTGGATCTGAGACAAAAAAGCAGGAGCTGCTAACCGAGTGGACTACTGTCTTCTAGAGACGCTCAACTGATAGAAAAATGCACGTGCCAGTTGTCGGAGAAGTGAGATTTTGTGTGACAGTGGAAGACTTAATCCCACATGGGTGTTTGTCATCTGTAGAAAACCATTGCTCTGGGTTTAAAGAATCCTCTCTTTTTGATGCTGTTTGATTATTAGAAATTAGTTCCTAAAAGCAGGGGATACACAGTATCCAGGCAATACTCTGCATTCGGGGCACATGGTGCGAAACCAGAGGCCACATGCCATGAAAGTAGCTTTAGGTTTTGCCTCTCTTAGGCTTGATAAGACAGTGTTTTCCCAATAAAAGAAATAAATGCCAAGGTGGTTTTCTTTTTTCTGCAACCAACTAGAAACTGCCATAGTTTAAAACTAATAAGACATGTGTGGATATGTCTGGTAGATTTGGACTTCCTGTCTTCATATGTTTATATGAGAAGCTTCTTTAAATGAAATACATAAAGAGCTGGTAAACAGCCAAGGACTGATATGGAATATGTTAAAGTGAAGAATGGTATCCTTTGTTAAAAATTTTGCCATGCGGATTTCTGAGTTCGAGGCCAGCCTGGTCTACAGAGTGAGTTCCAGGACAGCCAGGACTACACAGAGAAACCCTGTCTCGAAAAACCAAAAAAAAAAAAAAAAAAAAAAAAAAAGAAAAAGAAAAAAAAATTGCCACGGTATTAATTTACAGTAAGTCACCTAAAATCAATGTCTCTGCTGTTTCATAGTTGCACTGTTCACTAGACAGATGCTATTTAAGATGGGCAAGTCTGGCACCTTGTCTAAGTAAATGCTATAGAAAAGCACTTCACTTACAGGTTGGGCCTTGGCATTCACTTTGTGTTCACACAGGGATCCCAAGAGCGTGGCCTCGAGGTCTCCTCAGTGTTATATCATTGCATTCTTCCTGAGAGTCAAAGTTTCCATCTTCAGAATGGCCAAGTGGGGTCCTTTGTTGATTGCTCAGGATACTCTAATGTGTTGCGCTGGTCTGAGAACCAGAGACTCTAGGGAAGCAGGAGAAGAACTTTTCTTCTAATCCTTCTGTCACTGTCCCCTCACTCAGTGAGGCACTAAGCACGGTAAAGGCAGGTAAATGTATGTGCGGATATTTTGATCAACAGAATTGACACGTAATAAGTGCATTTGTAAGATAAGATTAAAGGGCCCAAAATTCCGGACGGATGACACAACTCATTCAAATTTAAAAACAGCTCAGTATCATTCCAAAAGATTGATTCTTACCGTTAATCTTTTGAAAGTTAGCCGCACAGCGTGAACCAGACAGTGTGTTCTGCTGCGCTGTGGACGGGCACACCAGTTGCCAGAGGAACACGATTAGTTTTCACTTGTGCGCACTTGCAGCCTCTAGCTAGAAAAAGTGGTTCCAGTGCTGTGTTTTCAAATATACAATTTGTTCAGCTTTTATGAATTCTTTTAGTGCACATATCATCACAAGTAATTATAAAATGCAATAGCAATAAATATTTAATAGTGCGATAGAGATTCTAAAATACAATGGGGCTAAGGCAACCTACATGGAGATAATATTTCTAATGGTGTCTAATTGACTCATAATTTTAAAAAGTGTAGTATAAAATGCCATGAAGCACACACGAGTACTTCTTCTGGGAATGTCTTGCCATATCCAGAAGAAGCACAGCCGGAATTATCGATAAGCCTCGTATTTACTCACAAGCGTACTTGAACACAAAGCACCTCATCAGAGGCTTCACCATGTGGGAGACTCGATGGCATCACGTGGCTTGCTGTAAGTTTATGGTGGGTATATTTGCAGTACAGACTATATGACCTCCAGCAGCTGCTTGGCATTTTCTTATGAAGTATTTTTGCAGCTGAAGATTCCATATTCTCCCGCTACCGCCCCTCACACACTGCCCTGTGTATGTGAGCTGTGGGTGTTTAGTAAATATTATTTGATGATAAGACCTAATTTAGGCATGACATTTTCTCAGTGCGTATGATTCATATACCTCTGCGGTTTTGTAAAAGGTAAGGAGCCAGCTTGGCATCTTATAAAGCAGTGCTTGAGCTCCTTACTCAGAGGTCAGACGAGAGCTTATCGGTAAAGCTGGCTGATTCTCAACCTGGTCACAGCCACAGGTGGTGGTTTTCTCTCGCCCGACCACTTGTAAGTGTGGGACCAAGATGCCAGCTGAGGGACGAGAATGCATGGGGGTTGCCACACATCCGTCACAGCCGCTAGGGAGAAAATTAAACAGACAGGTCAGGTCGGTGATAGATATTATCAGTCTAGGAAGGAAAGTTCAGTTGTATACACCTTCTCAAACACTCAGAACTGGGAAATCTCCAAGGAAATGAACCTGGCTGGAAAATGTGTTTTTACATATAGTACACTGGTTGGATCAACCCTAATTTCACTTAATTGAGCCTCTGAGTTACAAAAACAGCTCAGAGATCCATATTCACACAAGAACGTACCATACAAGCAAGGTTCTCCATGATACGTGCTAAATTCTGAATGAGGAGAGCACAAATGTATAGAACTATTGCAAATAAGATGACTTCTCAAAGCCCCAACTGCCGAACAAAATCGACTTGTTCATAAATCTTGGGGGTTTGGTTTGTTATTTTTGGGGTTCCTTTCTGTCATACGAAATACTTTGGCTAGACTTGTTTTTTAGACACTAGATTTCCAGTGGGTTTGCCGAAACCTTACCCTCTGTCTGGGGAAGGTGGGGCTTCTTTCTGCCGCTGACACTCCAGCTGAGCATGGTACCCCAGCTCTGAGAAACCACCCCATGTCCCACAACCAGCATCTCCTTCTTACCTCCTGTTCCCACAGCGCTCTCCCCGTTCTGTGTCTTCCGTATTCTTTCCCAGCAGCTGCTAGCCAGTGTTCTGTAAGTGCCCGTGGGCGGAGGACTGACTGCCTTAGTCACCTTGGAGTCACCAAGTGTGTGACAAGCCAGGGTCCACAGATGGGTTCTCAGTGACCGTGTAATGAATCTAAGCAGCTTTGTCCCTTGTAATGAACCTTGAACCAGCTGAGAGACCCTTGAGCCTAGGTTGGATGTTGTCAGAGTATGCACAGGCTTTTGCCTAATAAAGGGGACAGGAAGTGACCCCTTTGTCTTTGTTCTGTTCCCCTGTTAATGCTACTCAGAGTCTTCCAAGCAAATCTTCCAAGAATGTGTCAGCACTCTAGCTTTCTGCTTGGACACAACCTTATGGGAGGATCCTGCAGGGGGTTGGGGGAGGGTGCCTCTTTGAGAATTCCAGCATGGTTTTTTTTTTTTTTTTAAATCAACTCTATATTTCTAGAGGCCAAACAACTTATTGCTGAGGGGTAGCATCCATAAAAAATGTATTCCGTTTTTAACAAGGCTTAGTAATGAATTTCTTCATATTCATCTTCCTATTAGCCAGGAAGGAATGCTCACTGTCCATCACCCCTGGCTTCATCCAGAGAGCACTGCAAAAAGCATCTTTTCAACATGCATCTGCTAATCCTGTTCTGAGAAACACTGAAAAGATTGCAGTGTGGAGCGGGGGGATAGGGTGGGGGGTAGGGTGGGGTGAGAGTTGGCGTGTTTTCATTTAATACTCACTGGTATCCAAAAGAAAATTTCCCTTCCTTTACTAATGAATGTGTAGGGAAAAATCAAGTCATATATGAGTGGGAGTGGGGAGGAAATGGATATGTCTGCTCCTAGGTCTGCTGGAGGAAAAAGTTTATTGCAAATAAAAGGGAGAGCATAGCCAGGGGCAGACACATCTGGGAGAGTCTAGAGTGGACATGACCCTGAGCCATGTGAGGACCTTGAGGAGGGGAAGGGATAGGTGAGGTCCTGGCGCAGCAGCAGGATGCCCAAAGGTAGAAAAGGGGGGCAGGTAAACAAAATGTCTAGAAGAAGGGCAGCCCAGCCCCTGTGCTGCAGAGTTCAGGATAGAGATCAGACTGGCCTTGAACTCACAGAGACAGCCTGTCTGAGACTAAAGACATACACCAGCACACCCGATCCCTGGATCTCATCTTAAATGTCACCTCCTTAGAAAAGAACTGGGTTTAAATTTTCTTTTTTAGATTTATTTATTTTACTTTGTGTGTATTAGTGTTTTGTCTTCATGGATGTGTGTGTACCATGTGTTGTGTGTGCCTGGTGTCTAGGAGGGTCATAGGAGATTGTCAGATACCTTGGTTGTGAGCTGTCATGTGAATACTGGGCCTGAAACCCTGGTCCTCTGCAAGAAAAACAAATGCTCACTATCTCTCCAGCCCCAAGACAGGATTTCTTCTCTGAAGTAATCCACCCTCCCTGCTCATAACCTCTGTCCTTTCTCTTATCTCTTGGCTTGCTTCTTTCAGAGCACTTACTATAATTGTCTCTTTTTTAAAACTTATTCTTGTATTTCCTAGGATATTGGCTAAGAAAGTTAGAAATCTTTTTTTTTATTTCTCAGTAAAGAGGTACAGATGAGAGGTGGTTTGTATGTGTGTGTGTGTGTGTGTGTGTGTGTGTGTATGATGTGATGTGATGTGTTTGTGTGTGTATGATGTGAGTGTGTGTATGTGTGTGTAAGTCTGCCGTATGAGGTCACCCAGGGCTCCATTCCTGACTGGTTGCTCATCACATGAGGTACTTTCTCTAACTATACTGTCATAGCTAGCCTGACAGGACCACTCACGATCTAGCAGCTAGACTCTAGACCACAACAGCAGCCACTTTCCTCCTTAGTGATTCCATTCAAAAGCAGCACACGTCACTTGTGTTCACATGTATCATATGCATTCACTGGAGAAAGTGGAGGTGTTGCAGCTTTGCTTTTTTTTTTTGTGATAAACACCACCACCACTCACCCCTCACACCCCTCCCTGAATCTCAGAGGAGAGGGGGATTTACTTCATCTTATAATTGCAGGTTAAAGCCTGTCATTGTGGAGAAGTAATGGGAGGAACTTCCGAGTTAGTCACACCCTACTCACAATCTCCACAATGAAAAGAAGAGAGAATCGAGTGTTTGCCCGCCAGTCCCTTGTTTGCTTGTTGCTTAGCTCAGTGTCTCACTCCCATACAGTCCAAGGCTTAGGGAAAGATGCTGGTACTCCCCACATCAATCAACTTAATAATGGCAGCCCCCCCAACACACACACAGGGCAGCCCAATCAAGACAGTCCTTCATTGAGATTCTCTTTCCAGCTGAATCTAGATTCTATCAAGTTGACAGTGAAGCCATCATAGGTATGAAACACTGAGTCAGGTAGCTGTATGCTCAAAGTTCTTGGTACAGATGAGGTGGGAGGCGGGAGCACTGTCGTTACTGGGATGAAAGGCAGGGTGGGTGAGAGGCAATTAGAGGGTCTGCTGTATCTGCTGATTGTGCCTTTGTCCGTTTGTTTAAATGAGTTTAAATATAATCTACCTAATTTGCTGTTACAACCCTAGAAACTTGGCTGTAAGTACCTAGCATACAGATAGATACTTGACCTACTACTGGACGAATCGAGTTAAAAATTTAAACGCTGAAAATCATGGTATGGACAGCTTCATACTGTTCACAGGTTTTGGTGTTTCCACCCTTTACTGGTTGGCATACTCAGACTCCTAGTGCTCAGTACAGAGAAGCCTGCTGCAAGCACCAGAAAGAGCTGCCTTCCATTTTTCTTTCTAGCAAGGAAACAGTCTTAAGTATGACACAAATCTATGTAAATAAACAATATATGGGCATCTCGCCATTCAGAGAAGAAACTCAGGTTAACTTTCCATAAGTTTCTGTATCATTTAAAACCCCATGTCGCCCTGGGGTTGCTCTGCAAACATGACCAGTGAACAAGTATCAGACTGCTTTGTTTTCTTTCTTTCCAAAACACAGGGACACTAACCTTACCGACTTGCCGGGAAATAAAATCATGCATTGTGAAGAATGTGTGTGAGTTCAGGGTTAAAAAGGACAACAACAAGAAGATACACATGGACTAGGGCTGTGTTTACCCTTCCAGAGAAGGAAAAGCAGATCTGTTGCCTTTCCAGTTTCTCTTTCCTGCTTAGCCCCATCTGTCAATTTTGCTGCCTCTGCTTCTACAAGGATAAAACTACAGTTATGTATCCCTGGATATTTTTTAAAAATCAGTCTGTGTTGCTAGACAGATAAAAGTTGAGCTAACTGTAAATAAAATTTTAAAAAAATTAAAATGCTGGGCAGTGGTGGCACACGCCTTGAATCCCAGCACTTGGGAGGCAGAAGAAGGCGGATTTCTGAGTTCGAGGCCAGCCTGGTCTACCGAGTGAGTTCCAGGACAGCCAGGACTACACAGAGAAATCTTGTCTCGAAAAACCAAAAAAAAAAAAAAAAAAAAAAAAAAGAAAGAAAAAAAGAAAAAAAAAGTTAAAATGGAGTTGAATTTTGTTTGTAACCTGTTTGTTTTAAGTCTCTGACCAGGACAACAGAGGAGTCCCAATTTGCAATATCAGACACAGGAGATAATGGCCCCCTGAGTTTTTTAAGGACTTTAAAGAAAAGCCCATGTGCATGTGACATTAGTATTGTGTTACTGACAAATATGTCAGTTCACTGGATTCTTTCCAGGACCCCTTTGGCTTTGTTATTCTGCTTACATTTTGTTAGAGCTTCCAGGACAAAGAATTATGGTATACTTTGTGTGTTCTTGTTCATTCATGGTTTTGCTGAATGAATACATAGACACTGAAATCATTCACAAACTAGCTTGTTTATAACTTTTATTTGTGTTCAGACATGACAGACTCACTTCAGACTTCTCAGAAGAGATGGCTGAGTTTGGTGCCTAAAGCTGAGATGTAAAATATTAACATTCAGATGGTCACCTGAATGCATTTGCTGAACAAGCAAGCATCAGTGCTCTGTCCTTAGAAATTCATCATCTATCCAAAAGATACAGAACTCCTCCACCTCCTCCAAGGCTGAGCTTAAGCTGGACGTGGTGACACATAACCATAGTTTTATCATTCCAGATGCTGAGGCAGGAGAATTGAGAGCTGGAAGCTAACCTGAGCTATGTAAACAAACTTTTTGTCTCAAAAACCAAAGCAACAGCAGCAAAAAGAGTTCTTTTGACCATTTCTAACCAGGCACTCCCTCTGTTAAAGGCTGACTGGCTTTTTCTCCAGGCTGAGGATTCTCTACCGTGAGTCCAGCTCGGGTCTGTACTGGAAAGCAAGTCCTGGAGGGCAGTCAGAACCTGCCCATGGTACCCACTTGAACTGCTGTTTTTCCAGTTCCTGCCTTGTTGAATCCTACTTTTGTTTTGCTTTCCTTAAAATACAAGTGTAACACAAAGAGGAGATGTTTTACCAAGCCACGTGGAATAGGAGAGTAGAAAGTCAGATGTACTTTCTGAATGTTCAAAGAGGCTCACTGTTTTGTTATATATCACAGTAAGACAACTAGTGTCAACACTGCAAGTGTCCACCATGCTTAAATGAATCGGAGCCTGTCCTTTTCATGGGGTAGGGGCTTCTGAACACATAAGGTAGATTTCTGTATTCTTAAATGGAACTATAACTGAGTGCCACAGGGGACATGAAGTAAAACATAAATGCAATGATCTCCTTCCTATAAAAAAAAAGATGTCTTTAACTACCTAGACAGTATGTTTATTTCTGAGGAACGAAGGTAGAGATGAGCACTCCACTTTTTAGCTTACATATTTCCATTTAAACAATAAACAATGAGCTGGGGAGGTGACTCTGTGGAGAAAGTGACTGCCATGCACGTATGAAGAGTCCTCAGAGCACACAAAAGTCCAAGTGCTGTACAGTGTGCACCTCCCATCCGGGGCTCCCGTGGCAAGATGGGAGGCAGACACAGAACAGTGGAGCCGGGGACACTTATGAGGCTGCTAGCTCAGCTGTACACAATGGCTAATGAAAAGCTTCTGTCTCACACAAGGTAAAAAGCATTGACAGCATCCAGGGTTGAACATTGCCCTCCACACAGCCACAGTGGCACACAAGACACAAAAGAGAAATTATGTGTGTCATGTAAAAAATTTTTTAAACCTGCAGTTTTATTTGACCTAACACTCAACTCCAATCCTTAATCTTCCCAGTAAGGTGACTTATTTTTGGACTGGCCATTTGCATTGCCTCTGGGCTCTAAAATGGTCTCAGGGTCCCAGGCCTGTGCAGCCTCTCTAATGCCAGCCCATGCTCCTGGCCTCTACTCTTGGCCACAGTTCCCACAACTTCCCGGGGCTTTCCTATTGAAGTGAGGTTCCCCCCTGAGCACCACTTGCCTTGTCTCTTTGCTATTGGTTCTGCTCCCCTGGCTGTCACAGATTCCCTGCCACCTAGACTCATCGTTTGTAAGATCCACTACGTCTAACATTCTGCACAGCAGCCACCTTCATCCCAGTCCCCAAAGTCACACTGTATTTTTATTGACTGCCACGTAGCTCACAGTGGTGAGCAGCAGTCCAGTGACTAATTTGAAATGTGTATTGAAATAGAAATTGAGAAAGAATGTGTGTTTGGAGGCTTTTGTACCTCACTGCCCTAGCACTCCTGAAGAGAAAAGAAAGTGGGAGGGTCTCCCGAGCACTGAGAGCCACTTGGATCGATAGTTCTGAGCCTGGCCACAACACTGGCCGCTGAGTTATTGTCCTGTCACAGACACTTAGCTTTCCTTGACCTGCACTCGATAGCTCAGAAGAGTAAAATGAATGATGCCGTTGGTAGAGGGCATGAAACTTTTTCTTAACTTTTTTTTTAATAGTATGGCTTTGTTTAGGCTAGCCCCCATTTTCTATACACGTATTAGAATAAACTATATGTATATATACTATATGATGTATGTTTATAATGTTATATTTTTTAAATTATATGTATTTTGTTTATATAAATGAATTTATATTGCTAAAATTTATATGGCATATATTTATATGTATTTATAGAATAAATTACACATATTATATGTTGAATATATTCTTTTTAAAGTACTATGATGGAGCCATAGCCTTTCATGTGTTAGGCAGGTACTTGACCACTAAGCAACACCCCTTCTAACTCTAGTTTCAGTGTGTGTGTGTGTGTGTGTATGTGTGTGTGTGTGCATGTGTGTGTGTGTGTGTGTGTGTGTGTGTGTGTGTTTTCCCCGGAGAAAAAGACTTAACTCTGAAACAAGTGGTGTGCATCCCAAATTCTAGGTTCATGCAAATTTGTCCCAAGATGTCATTCACCTACTTCTATTTTTATAACCTGCATTCCAACACAAGGTTATGTTTAAGATGAGGAATGCTCAAAGCCCCAAATTAATATTTCAAGCATCTCATGATGAGCAGAGCATGAGAGTTAGATTCTGAAAGCTCTAGAAAAAAAGCATTCACTGTACCAGGGCAGAGTGGCAGAGCTGACAGTAGCTGGGTTTAAAAACAAAGCTGTCTTCTTGCCGAGGAATTTTCTGGTTCTGTTAATGTTGGTTGTGTGCACATGATTCCACTGAACACTGAACTGCCAATCAGAGGGGAGCTTGTCACGTGGAGAGGCTCAAACTCCTTCCAACAAGCATTCATTGCTTGTGAATTTTTTTTTTATTTTATCTAGGGGTGGGACTGACAATTTCCCTCTTCCACCTTAATGTGTCCATTGACATAGCCATTGTTCTGGGCTGTTTGTGCAGCCGTTTCTAGGACAGACTGTTTCACAGCTGGCTTCCTGGTGATCTGACTCTTGGCAATCTTTCTGCCTCCACTTCTGCCATGTTCCCTGAGCCATATTTGCAGGAACCGTGATGTAGCTGTGACTGTCCTGGCTAGCCTCCGCGTGATCTGTTGTATTGTCTAGTGGCTTACTGTGATAGTCTCCATTTGCTGTAAAGAGAGGCTTCTTTGATGAGGAGAGATAGCTACACTTACTTACCTGTGGTGTAAGGATAAGATTTAGAATGCAGGAAGGAATTATGCTGGTCAAGCAAAGTGGGTGTAGATTCTTTTTCCAAGTCCATGATGTCACCAGCCCTGGGAATCTGGCTGTTTCCAGTACCAGGCATGAGTCCCTCCTGTTGAGAAAGCCTGAAGTCTATTTAGACGGCTATTAACTGCCCCTATTTTTGCCCCCAAAGGTGATAGTTCTTTTCATGGTAGAGGTAACTTAGTACTCTCTCTCTATTGAAAACACAGAAGCAGGCGCCTCTGTGATATCTGGGCAGATTAGAAAAGAGTTATATGATGCTGAGCATATTAAACTGTGCTCAGCTGCATCCTGTGAATGAGCACACACACACACACACACACACACACACACACACACACACCACCACCACCACCACCACCTCTTGCACAGAGGGTCATGGAATCACATCCCCATGTTTAGATAGCAGGCAAAAAGTAGTGAACAAAAGAAGACCCTCAAATAAACAAATGCACCCACCTTTCAAAGCCCCCCAGGACCTCTCCTACTGTGCCTCAGCTCTGGGCAGCCTCCTGCCTCACTGAGAACTCTGAGACACAGGGTGTGGGCTGACTGTTAGGCTGGGTTTTTCCTCAGACAGATTTCTTTTTCCCCTAAATTGAAAACTCCTCATGCAAAAAAAAAAAAAAAAAAAAAAAACACTGGTGTTTTGCAGGAATAAAAAGAAATCTTTCAAGACAGTTTTTTATTAAAGATGAATTTTATAAGCCCCAGAGCTAAACTAGTTCTATGAGACTAGCAGACAAGCCTTAAATAAAGCCATGAACTGTGTAGAGAAAGAATAAATAGGTGTTCATCTTTAATCTCCCAAGAATGTTGTTGATCTTGGCTTAGAGTTTCAGGCAGCCTCAGTAAAAAGGAAAAAAAATGTTATTTTCACTTGTCCCATAGTAAAGCTAGCAGAGAACAAGTATACCTGGGGTCCTCAGTGCCCCCTTGTCAGGGAGAGAATGTTGGGTAGATGGCATAGAGAGTCCGAGCTTCTCTGGCAGACCCATCCTTCACTGAGGGCTCCACTAACTTCTGTTAATGCTTCCCACCGGCAGCGCTTCAGACTGTCCGGGCTCCAAGACTCGGGAATGCTCTGCCCAGTGCCTCTGCCTGACCCTGGGGAAGGCCAAGGCCTTTCATCACTGGGAGGCCTAAGGCAGCTGAGTCTAGGAAGTGAGTGCATGCTCACCCCAACCACACATTCTGACCTGTCTGTCCGCTGTCATCACTGTTAGTTTATGCCTGTTAATGGTGCTTCCATTCTTCTTGCTACCCTTGGCTGTTTATTTTTGTAACTTCCAGAAAAGGTAAGACAGATGCATCACTAGCACACGCCTACTTCTGAGCTCAGAAAACCTTCTGGTATCATCAGTCTGTCTTTGCCAGCATTCTCTATGTCTCTGTTCCAGAGCAGTGACATGGGACTGTACCGAGTTAGTGAACAAGCACCGTAAAAACCACAGGCCCTCTTCTCAGCTCCTGTGAGGAGAACACACTCTGTCCACAATGGAGAAAGCTTACTGCTAAACACCACATTCCTTCCCTGTACCTTACCAAATTCTTGGTAATTTTCAAGTTTTCATGTTCAACACAGTCATCTATATGTTGGTAACAGGACCCATGGCCCTGTCATTTCTAGCCCAGGGAGTCATGTGGAAAAGTGTGACTTTATCCTCTGGGGAATTTAGCATCCAAGGCAGATGCCAGAGAGCAACAAAGCAAGGACCACCTACTTCTTCTGGTACAAGCTACCCCTGTAGCATATGATTAGAGATAAAGCAACCAACAAATGGGTATTAGTGTGCTACAGATGCTTAATGTCCTTCCTGAAATACTGAGATAATAAAATCAATAGTTCTGATTTATTGAGTGTATACTATGTGTCTGAAAGAGCTAAAGGTATCATATCTCACTTAATTCTGGTAGTAGCTCAGAGAGGTGGCACTATTCTTCTTCTTCCCACCTTAAAGATTGATTAATTGAAGCGCTAAGAAGACAGATTGCTCAGAGCCTCACAACTGCTGGAAATCTAGCAGACCTGGAATTCAAATTGTCTAAGCATTAGGCTGCCCACTGGAATTAGTTCCATTTTGAGAGGACTCGGCATGGAGCTGTGGATTTAGGACTAAAGCTTTGGGGGATGGGGAGAGCACAATTGTTTCAGACAATTGTTCACAATTGTCCTCCTAGTCTTCTGCAGCCAGAGAATTAAAAGTAAAAGAGGATAAAGTCAAATACCCATCCTTCGTGTTTGCCTGCCCAGTGACACATACAGTCATGTCAGGGCAGACAGATAGACACACATACACACACACACACATACACACACACACACACACACACACACACACACACACACACAGAGAGAGAGAGAGAGAGAGAGAGAGAGAGAGAGAGAGAGAAAGAGAGAAACACAGGCACGCATGTGCACACAAGCACTTCTGTGACCAAAGCTCATAATCCCCCCCCTCTCTCTCTCTCTCTCTGTGTGTGTGTGTGTGTGTGTGTGTGTGTGTAAGAGTGGCAGGGGAACGAAGAGGGAGAGATTTGGTGGCAATTGTTTCAGTTTGTTTTCATTCTTTGACTCAAACTTGTGACCTGTGGCTCCTTCTATGTCTGTTATAAGCACTTCCCTAAATTTTACTTATAAAATGAAAACTTGAAAACTGCCATTCTAAACGCCTTCGGGTCACAGAATTTTCTCTGCTTTCTCTGCCTGGCTTCAGTCTGCAGGGGCGTCTGTTCACATGCTTATTTTGATGTGGATTGACCGGCCTCTGCATAAACTAGGCTTTTAAATTCTGCAAAGGATCTGCTGAGCTCAGATGTTTGGAGGAATCTCTGAATGATGAAAAAAAACCTTTTTTTTTTTTAAAGGGGATTATCTAGAATATGGGAGTCAGGAGCAAAGACAAAAGAATCATTAAGGGTCAAGGAAATTCGCAATTATAACACAAAATCCTCAAACACAACACAAGGAAAAGTGGGTTACAGGAGAGATACAGGAAATTCACAGAGGCGATCCTCCCAGCAGACCCACATGGGAGCCACTAACTATGGTGACATCTTGCAGCTAAGATTCACTGCCCCACCCCCACCCCATGTCCCATTAGTGCATGGTCCCTCAGACACGCTCACGTTCATTTTCTTTGTGTTAGATCATCCCTACCTGGCCCATGGAGCCTCCGAGGCACACAAACACTAATCTCCTAGAAGCTACCTCACACTATATGCACACATTTATGTGTACATATAGAACAATAATGTATGCACATATAGTAGGCTAGATAAGAAAAGGGCTTTTATCCCACAGATTTGTACTTAACAGTGTAACAGGATCCTACCTGGGCAGCTGCTTGAGCTGGATACCTCAGTGCCCACATCTGCCAGCTCTGCAGGAAGTGCTGACAAGAATTAATTGGCTTTCCGGAGCCTCAAGGCTCAGTTCTCCTGCTCTCTGCCAACAATCCCCCGCAGAACTCTGCCAGCTCACGGCTTACTGTCCAGAGAGTATTCTGTTTGCAAGAGTCCCACCGACTAGGCACTGCACAATGCTTATAAAATACCAGATTCAAGAGTGGAGAAAATTTCAGGGCGTTTTGCTCAGAAGAAAGAAGACATGGCTACATCCAAAGCACTTGGCTCAGTCAGCATTTCTCTTGTGATTCTAACCTGGCCTCTTCTAAAATGTATGAAAAAAAATGGAAAGAATAAAGGATGTGCTTTACAGAAGCTTGGGCAACATTTCTAAATGATGATTCTAAGTGCCATAATCCAGAGTGTTGAAAAAAAATGTTGAAACATAAAATACAGAGAAATAAAAATCTTCATAATATTCTAGAAATGTAATTTAATTTTTAGGGGTGTCTAGATAATTTTTTAATTTGAAATATGCAGAAGAAATTTATTTGTATATTAACTAAAATGGTTTTATACTGATGTTTGTTTTAGTTCTTTAGACTTACAAAGATTTGCTGAAAGACTTAGTGGCTTGTTAAGCTTTTGAGGGGGAGTGGAGGCATTTTCAAACAAAATTTACTTGTTTGATTCTTCTTTCTCTTTTTCTTATCAGTATCATGATTTCAAGTTTAAACACATTAGATTCTGCTAATTATACAATATATGCATGTAAGTATGCACTGTAATTGTGTATTTTTAAAATTTTACTAATTTTTTTTACAAATTATCCTAAAAAAGAATTATATCAATCCCATTTCACATAAAAAATACTATTGCAATTTATTTTTCTCTTTATCGAAACAGTGAACCTTGTATTTGTAATTTTACTTTTTATTGAAAATAGATTTTTTTCATACATTACGTTCTCATTATGAGTCCACCTCCCCCAACTCCTCCAGATCCTCACTGCCTTTCCACCCTCCAAAGGCCACACTCTTTCTTTCTCTCTCTCATTAGAAAACAGACAAGTAAAATAAACAGAAAAAGAAGAGCCTCAGAAGAAGCAGGAGAAATACAGGTGCAGAGGTGCACACATGTGCACATAGAGAGGTTCCATAAAAACACAAAATTGGAAGCCATACTATATAAACAATCCCTATAAGAAAAAAAAAAAAACCCTCCACAAAACATTACAAGACAGAAACCCTCCAAAAGTGCTATTGAGTTCATTGTGCATTGGTCATCTCCTGCTGGGCATGAAGCCTGCCCTTACATTCCGTTTGCATACGCAGTGAGACTCCACTGGAGAAAACCACTTTCTCCATCATTAGTGGTTGTCAATTGGAGATAGCTTCTTGGTTGGAATGGAGACTTGTATCCAGTCTATCTGGCTTAGCCCTATTCAGACCCTGTGCAGGCTGGGACAGTCTCTGGGTTCATATGTGCATCAGTCCTGCTGTGTCTAGAAAGGCCTTGTTTCCTTTGTATCTTTAATCCATGCTGGCTCTTACTATCTTTCTGCCCCTCTTCCACAGAGTTCCCTGAAGGGACTTGATGGCGACCTCCCGTTTAGGACTCAATGGTCCAAGGTCTCTCATTCTCTGCCTACTGTCCAGTTGTGTCTCTGTATTTGTTTCCATCTTCAACAAGAGGAAGGGTCTGTGATGACAGCTGAGCAAGGCACGGATCTATGAGTATAACAGAATATTGTTAGGTGTCATTTTATTGCTATATTCCTTTTGCAGAACAGTAGTATTTGGTTTTTTTCCTAGGTCCATGCATATGGAGTCTCATGTTCTTGGCCATCTGAGCAATGTCAGGCATGGCTTCTATCTATGGAGCAGGCCTTAAATCTAATCAGATAATGGTTGGTTACTCCCATAACTTCTGTGCCACGATTTCACCAGCATATCTTGTAGGCAGGTCACCATGGTAGAGCACAAAGGATTTGTAGCTGGGTTGGTGTTTACCTTTTTTCTCCTGCAGTGTGCTAAGTCCTTCCAGTGCATGAGCACTGGTCAGCCGGGGTGATGGCTCTCGGTAGGTACCAGCTCGGCTTCTTTGCGTTCAGTGAGTTGTGTGTTACATTCAGCAGTAGGGTCTTACCATCAGTTTGTGGAGAGCAACGACTAGCCACGGCTATTTGGGAGGGTTTCACAGCCCCTTTTGGCCAAAACAAAATCAATTAAATGTAATTCATTCCTGGCACTGGAGGTTTGTTTGGTGGAGAGAGAGACACTAGTTAAGGCACTATCTTTCCTCTTATTTGGCAGTTTCATGTAGATCATCTTTATCCATGTAGATTTTGGAAACTCCCACCGAATTAGTCTTCCATATAGCCCCTCGGTGGCACTTAGTTTTAGTGTTGCTCCCCTCTTCTCCCCCTCCATGTAACCCTCCCATTCTAGTCCGCATGCTGCCTCCCCTTAAATGTCTGCTCTATTTCCCCTTCCTCAGGAGATTCTTTCCTCCCCACCAGTTCCTTACTCTACACCTAACCTCTGTGGTGGTAGGGAGTGTACCCTGCATATCAAACACTTAAAAGCCAACATTCATATGTAAGTGAATACATAGTACATTTGTCTTTTTAGGTCCAGGTGAACTCAGTCGGGATTATTTTTTCTAGCTCCATATAAATGTGCTTTTAATTGAAACGGAGTTAAATCACTGCTCCCTCCCTGTTCTCCCCCCCAGTGACCCTCCCTCAAACCCCTCCTATTTCCCTATCTACTCTCAAGATGATAGCTCCTTTTGCTCTGATTATTATTGTTAACACACAAACACACACACACACACATGTGTGTACACAGAGATGCGCAAATATACCATGCTGTGTGTTTTTATTATTGGGATGTTTATGGGGTTAGAGCTGATGATAACTAATAAGGAAGCTCATTCTCAGGTAGACTAATTCATTCTCCTTCTCCAAGCTGTCTCTAGTTCTTTACCTAAGACTATGAGTACATGAAATTTTATCCCTTCCACGTTAACAAAGCACCTGAGGATATATTATTTTAGATTCATTAAAATTGTAAGGGAGTGAAGCCACTTGAGCTGACAGTGCTCCCCACAAGAACCACAGACTAACAGAATTCCCAATACCTGGCAGGAGAAACCCAGTTTCTAATGGCAGATCACAGTTGATCAAGTGACTCCCTAAACAATATACATTACAGATGTAGCCCTTGATTGCCTTTCAGGGGTTGAGGGTGGACTCCTATTGCTGAAGACATGGTACACTTAGGTTAGGACACAGGATTTAAGATGATTTGAACCAGATCTAACCTGAAAGCATCCTCCTTGCAGAATAGCTTCCATGGTTCCAGAAAACACTATGCAAGCTGCTAAGAGAGGGTAGCTGTTCAGCCCAGCTGCAACACCTGTGAACATATGACAGTGACTAACGTGGTGTGCATAAAGGCACGACAAGTAGCGCTCACACGTCAATGACAACCAACAGCTGCCCAGTTAGATGTAAAACCCACTCAGTAGGGGACTCATGCCTGGTGCTAGAAACCTAGGCAGTTTCCTAGGGCTGGTGAGGCCATAGACTTAGGACAGAATCTACTGCCACCGCTCTAAAACAGCATAATGCTTTACCACATTCTAAAAGTTCTTTAAAGGCATTTATGCAGAGGTCTGAGCTGTCATCATATAGTTTTAAAAGAGATTTGTGAGGTGTGTAAAAACACGATATAACCCTTGATGTCCCAATTTACACAGTAAGATGTAACAGCAGTCTACACAGATGCAAACATAAGCCCTGGAGAACAGCACTGACAGCAGTCGGGGAAACTAAAGTTCTGAGCAGACAAGTTGTATCCATAAAGACAGAGGGCAAAAAGGCAAGATACAGAAATGCATGTCACTGTGTTGGTAAATGTATTCACCTAGCTTTTTAACAGTGGTCATATGAGATATTATAACTAGAAAGTTCTCTCTTGACAGTACTGCTCAAAGAGGCAACGGGTATTCTTGTATGTACAGGTACCTAAAGTACAGAAATCTCAAGAAACTTGATCTTTTGCAAGTGCAGATGTACAGAAAAGACTTCTTTTCAATTATGAGGGGGCTTCAGAATTTTCCTGTTTTAGTCAGCCAGTTCACAGCGTCAAACTGAATAACAGCAGTAAAGACAAGCATACATTGAATTAGAACTCTGTTAGTGACTTTTCTTTTGCTGTGATAAAACACCATGGCCAAGGCAGCTTATAGAAGGAAGGGTTTATTTGGGCTTATGGGTTAGAACCCATGATGCCCAGCAAAGGCATGGGGCAGGAGCAGGCAGGCGAAGGCTCACGTCTTGAACTCCATAGGAAGCAGTTCGTGAAATCAAAATGACTAGAGTCTAAACTCTCAGTCCCACCCTACTGACTCATTTCCCACAACAAGGCCACGCCTACTGAGCCTCTGCAAACAGCACTACCAACTGGGGACCAATGCAGACACACTGTTACATACAAATTTATCAAGTAAAAGGGATTTTCGTCTAGCCTACTACATATGTATATATTGCTGTCATGTATGCACACACATACATATGCACACATTTATATAAATATATTGAGATAGATCAGCTTGTGTGAGGCTGGTCACTGTCAATGGCCTGGGTGAGGGAGCTCTGCCACGTAGATCATTCAAATGCTTAAGGCCGGGCTGACTCTGTTAGCATTCTGTCTAAACTCTACCTCCACAGTTACCCAGCAACAGCCAGGTATGCTCCTCCCTACACTTACCTGGCAACCGCTTGCCCCTCCTCTCTCTCTTAATCTTTTAATTTCTTACCCTCTCTCTCTTACCCTCTTGCCTCTCTGTCCCCTTCCCCCCTTCCTCTCTCTCCACGTGGTCATGGCCGGCCTCTACTTCTCTACTCTTCTGCTTCTCTACTTCTCTCTCTCTCTCTCTCTCTCTCTCTCTCTCTGTCTCTCTCTCTCTCTCTCTCTCTCTGCCTCTACTACCCTCCTGGCTCCCCTCCTCATGCCCTCAATAAACTCTATTCTATACTATACCAGTGTGTGACTGGTCCCTCACGGGAAGAGATGCCTCTACATGGGCCCGCTGAGACATCTCCTTCCTCCTACCTCTCCACACACCCACAGAACATACTCTCTTTATCTCTTTATCTTTTTATAAACACTTCATTGGTGCCGAGACTTCTTCTCTCTTATCCTTCCACCTTCTTCTCCCCACCTTTGCCCTATCACCTGAATAAACCTCCTCGCCCTTGGAACCACGTGGTCTGGAGTGGTCTGTTCTGAGCTGCGGTCGGACTTCTAACAACTAACAGACTCAATGGCTTAAGCGTACGCTTGTTGTTCTTCAAGGATTTCTGGGTATGATTCCCAGCATGCACATGGTGGCTCACAACTATCTGTAACTACAGCTCAGGAGATCTTACACTCTCTTCTGGCCTTTATGTGTACATAAAGTGTACATAAAGCGTACATAAAGCGTACATGTGGTGCACAGACATGCATACAAACAAAATGTCCATACACGTACAATGAAATAAGAATAAGAGCTAAAGAGAGCTCAGTGGTTAGGAGCACTGGCTGCTCTTCCAGAGGACCTGGATTGAATTTGCAACTCCAGCAGCTCACAACTATCTGTAATTTCAGTTCCAGGGATCTGATACCATCACATAGATGAACAAGCGAGCAAAACACCAATGTACATCAATTTTAAAAAAAAATCATTCAAAAATTAAAATAAAGCAGTCAAATCCCCTAGACTCAGAAAACCATCTCATCTCAGCCATCCACAAACTCTTGGATACAAGTGGGTCCGGCTTTAGTGTTTTGAAACTTCTCCACATCCTGTGGTGTCTTCCCTCAGACTGTAACCTCACCTCAGCGAGTGAAAGGTCCTCTCCCCATCCTCATCAGCACTTGATTCAGTTGTTTTATCTTAGCCATTCTGTCTGGGGTAAGACAAAATCCTAAGTAGTTTTAATTTGTATTCCCCTACCATGACACTTTTTGACATTTGCCTAAAGGACTTGATAGTCTCCTCCACTGATGCTTGCTCAGCCTAGCTCAGTGCTGCTCTGCTGACAATAGCTACAAAACAGAAACAACGGAAACACCCTTCAGCTGATGGATGGGTAATGAGAGAGTGCTACACACAGGGAGGAAATATTCTCAGCTGTAAAGAAAAATGAAAGCATGCAATATTCTGGTAAATGAATAGATTGACACCAAAGGACTAACTTGTATGTTCTCTCTTTTGGGGGGCAGTGGGATAGCTAGGTTTATTATTAATGTACCATCAATAGACACAAGACCCAACAACCCCCTGCCCCAACAAGTTGAAAAATCATTAACAAAAAGAGCATACAGTAGATGTGACAGGGACTCAGAAGTCCTGTAATCCTGTGATGTGCCGTCTCTGCTGTGGTGCCCAGAAGAGGGTGTGAGACTCTTCAAGGCTTCCAAAGCTTTGGGGAGTCCAGAGTGATTTTGGGTGGAGTCCTTGGGATGCTGCTTTGTAGAACCCGATGGATACATTGTACTTTTCCCAACTCTTTTCCCATTTGTACATTAAACTAATTCCTAGGCCAAAGTCTGACCCAGAGCTTCTGACCAATTGAGACTAAAAAGTATGTTCCCTTGACTCCAGCTCAGATGTGTGGGCCTCAGTCAACGGCTGAAGCTCCATCTCAGCCCTTCGATATTGGAACCAAAACCTAATGTGTTCCTTGGTCATTGTGAGTGACTCAGCCAAGGCCTCCAGAGTCTCCTCGTTAGGGTCGGGGTCTGTCTGGAAGTGCTGTATTAGGTCCAGGAACTGTCAAAGGGTGAACACAGAGTTGCTATCTGTGGAAGACAGACTCCGAGTTGTCTCCATCTCAGTTTTTTTCTGTCATGGATGCAGCATACTTGAGTTCCCTTTTTCTGTTTCCTGTATGTTCTCTCTTATTTGTGATTCTTAGCTAAGAATCTTTAGGTGTTGAGGACAGACTCTGCACTGACGGCAGGCACGGGGAGCTTTAGAGAGGGCACTAGTGGACACAGGTGCTGTGAAGGGGACCTGGAAAATAGTGAGGAAAAACTAACTTGAAAGGGACTAAGGGAACGATACAGAAGAAGGATCCCCAAATAGTGTAGGCTACTTGCTTTTGTTGCTTCCAGGAACTTGAAGGCTGAGGACAGTGTTACACATTGGACAAAGCACTGGAGGAAATAAACTGGAACTGACGTGAAAGCTTCCTCCCTCAGGACTGGCTCTCCTAGTTTCTAAATCTTATATGCAAGCTGCCCAGGGGAGAACAATGATCAATAGTTCTCCCCAAAGCCTTCAAACCACAACTGTGACTACAATGGCAAGATATTCCCAAGAGTGGACTAGTGCTATTTATATCATGGCTGGGGGCAGTGGGTAGCCAACAGCCATATAATTGGACTTGAGGCTTGCTCAACAGGAGAGAGTTCATGTCTGGTACTGGAAACCCAGCTAACTGCTCCTGGCTGGAGAGGTCATGGGCCCCATAGGAGAACCCGCTACTGCCACTTTCTTTCACTGGTATAATTCCTAACTGCATTCCAAATACTTATTGTTATAGCCACAGGTAAGCTTGTACATGTGAACAACAGTGACCACACACACACACACACACACACACACACACACAAGAACAAACTCAGGTGTGTGTTTTACATGAAACGTTCTGTATATTATATAACATACACATGTATGTATAACAATAATAATTAAAGAAGAAGTCATGAATTTGAACGGCGGGTCACAGGAGTTGGAAGGGGAAAGGTTGAAATGACGTAATTACACCCTCACAGATGAACTTCTCTAAAACTAGAAAACGAAAAAAGAACTCTCCACACAAATGAACACAGTTTATATATATATTTGTTATATATATATATATAACAAATAATGTTGGAACTGGTGTGAGATTGAAGTACGTGGTATAACAGATTATAACACGTGTGCTGACAGTTTGAAAGATTGGAAAAATTACAGAATTCAACACATAAAAAGTACGTTCCAGGGACAGATGATAGGTTATTACACAGCAGTGTTCTCTTCAGCAGATTACATTATAACCTTTAATATTTTGATACCTCACATCACAACAAATCTCTATTGTTGTTTTTTGGTTTTGTGGGGTGGGGCAGGTCTCTCCTCAGAGAAAACATTTACATTTATTTTCTGTGGGGTAAATCTATTCCACTGAGAGACACACTTAATTTTTCCTGAAAACTTTCTCAGTCATAAAAAAACAAAATAAAACAGATAGAAAAAAAAACCCAAAAAATAACTAAAAAAAGCATTAGCAGCTATCCACGCACAATCATCCCGTGGGTGGCAGGAAATAGCCTGGCATCCTCCCCAAAACCATGTCTGCTTCAGTGGGAATTTGTTTAGAGTTTCAGTGTTTTTAACTCTTTTAAGACTCTGGATTGGTTTTCTTTCTGTCTTTCTTTTCTTTTTTTTTTTCATTTTACTGTTTAAGAGTTTTGCTTTTGGGAATGTAAAACCGTTGGTATTTGGGGCTGTAGTAAGCTTTGTAAATTTTACAAGGTCTGGCATTATAGTTCTCACAATGACTCTTCTCCTTCCTGCTTCTGAGCTGGTAGTATTTTCATTTGCAGCGTGCAAACATTGTTTTTCCAATCAAGATTAAGAGCCTTTCTGACTGGTGTGAGCTGGTATCTCAGGGTTGTTTTGATTTGCATTTTCCTCATGACTAGGGATGTTGAACATTTCTTTAGGTGCTTCTCAGCCATTCGAATTTCCTCAGTTGAGAATTCTTTGTTTAGCTCTGTACTCCATTTTTAATAGAGTTATTTGGTTGTTTGGAGTCTAATTTCTTAAGTTCTTTGTATATATTGGATATTAGCCCTCTATCGGATGTAGGATAGGTAAAGATCTTTTCCCAATCTATTGATTGCCATTTGTCCTATTTTCAGTGTTCTTTGCCTTACAGAAGCTTTGCAATTTTATGAGGTCCCATTTATCAACTCTTGATCTTAGACCATAAGCCACTGGTGTTCTGTTCAGGAACTTTCCCCCTGTGCCTAGGTATTTGAGGGTCTTCCCCACCTTCTCCTCTATTAGTTTCAGTGTATCTGGTTTTATGTGCAGGTCCTTGATCGACTTGGACTTGAGCTTTGTACAAGGAGATAAGAATGGATCAATTTGCATTCTTCTACATGCTGACCTCCAGTTAAACCAGCACCACCAGTCAGAATGGCTAAGATAAAAAACTCAGGTGATAGCAGATGCTGGCAAGGATGTGGAGAAAGAGGAACACTTCTCCATTGTTGGTGGGATTGCAAGCTGATAAAACCACTCTGGAAATCTGTCTGGCAGTTCCTCAGAAAATTGGACATAGCATTACCTGAGGACCCAGCTATACCACTCCTGGGCATATACCCAGAAGACGCTCCAACATATAACAAGGACATATGTTACGCTATGTTCATAGAAGCCTTATTTATAATAGCCAGAAGCTGGAAAGAACCCAGATGTCCTTCAACAGAGGAATGGATACAGAAAATGTGGTACATTTACACAATGGAGTATTATTCGGCTTTTAAAAACATTGAATTCGAGAAATTCTTAGGCAAATGGTTGGAACTAGAAAATATTATTCTGAGTGAGATAACTGAATTACAAAAGAACACACATGATATTCACGCAGTGATAAGTGAATATTAGCCCAAAAGCTCTCAATACCCAAGATTAAACTCACAGACCACATGAAGCTCATGAAGAAGGAAGACCAAGTGTGGGTGCTTTGGTCCTTCTTAGAAGGAGTAACAAAATATTCATGGGAGCAAATATGGAGACAAAGTGTGGGACAGAAACTGAGGGAGGGGCCATTTGGAGACCATTCCACCTGGGTATCCATCCTATGTGCAGTCACCAAGGTAGACACTGATATGGATGTCAGGAAGTGCATGCTGACAGGAGCCTGATATAGCTGTCTCCTTAGAGGTCTGCCAGAGTCTGACATATTCAGAGGCTGATGCTCACAGCTAACCATTGAACTGATCAAGGGTTCCAAATGGAGGAGTGAGAGAGAAGACTGAAGGAGCAGAAAGAGTTTGTGGCCCCATGGGGAGAGCAACAATACCAACCAACCACAGCTCCCAGAGTCTAAACCATAAGCCTGGGAGCACACAGGGAGGGACCCATGACTCCAGCTGTATATGTAGGGGAGGATGGCCTTGCTAGGCATAGGTGGGAAAGGAGATCTGTGATCCCATGAAGGCTGGACTCCCCACTGGGATCACACTTGCTCCATTGCTGGATAACTCACATTCATCCATTGTTTTTCAAGCACAAGGCTAAAATGTGCTCTTTGTAACTTGCTCTAATTAGTTTTTAGTAGCATTATTCCACAAGTCTAGTCATTGATTTATTGATTGGCCTACCCATTTATTCATTCATTTATATAGGATGCCTGCTATACAATATAATATGCTAGTCATGAGCCTCAAACTTCAGGAGCTGACTAGTCTTCAAGGTATCATGACTTACGTAAGGACAAGCCACAGTGTTTGATCGCTATAAACGCCATGCTGTGAGATGAGGAGAAAGAACCACAGAAGGGTTCTGTGGGCGCCATCAATGCTATATGGACTGAATGTTCCTACACCCCAACATTTATATGTTAGAGCTATGACCAACGTGGTGGCATCTGAAGGAGAGTAGGCCATGAGGGCCAGTATCCCTCACTGGGCAAGGCAGGGTGGCCCGAGGGCTCTTGGGATGTACTTCTTCCTACTTCCCACCACATGAGGGTTTGAGGCACAGCCCACTGGCAAGGTGCCCATGTATGTACAAACAACCTCTTACCCACACAAGTCATTCTAATGAAACTCATTGGATCATTACAAATACAAACATGAAAGTAGCCAGTGGGCTTTCTGGGAAGGAGAAGGGGATCAGTGGAAGGGGGCGGGGCTGAGTTAGTCACTAAGGGTAGGATTGCAAAGAACATAAGTATGGTAAGACTCAGTGTTAGCATTAGAGCAGCAGAGAAAATGGAGTGGGGGAAGTAAATACAGCCACAAACGGGAAGTGAGATAAGTCTCTCTAAAGGTACACAGATACCGTCAAAGGCGAAGGAAACTCTCACACAATTTTAAATATTCCCAGCACTTCAGAGGCAAAAGCAGGAAGATCTCAAGGCCAAACCAATCTTTGGCCTTTGGGTAAGCTTGCTTAAGAGAGAGACAGACAGACAGACAGAGACAGACAGACACAGACACAGACACAGAGACAGGACAAATTTGAAATTAGATGTCGTATAGTACGCCTCTCTTTGCGGTCACTCAGCAGTGCACAGGTCAGGGTCAGAGCCTGCCTCCACACCTCGTTGCTTGACCTTCTTTGTCTATCCAGGTTGGTGTCAGCTAATGAGAGCAGAACCTCTGTGGTGGTGTGCTTCCTCTGTTGGTCGTTGTTCCTTCTGCAACCAAAGGTTGTGCTGGGGGGGGGGGGGACGTTGTATGCTTTAACTAAAGGTAGCTTTCAGTATTGGGGCACTTGAAAACAGCTGGCAAGCTTCCTATGGATGTGCTTTAGGCCCTAACTCCATCAAGTTTGCTACCACCTGCCCCACTATTGAGGGAAGTTAGCTAGTGTCACTCCAGTCTATTGCTCAGGCCAGACGTTCACCATGGGAAACACTACTTGTTTCTGACTCATTTTCACTGTACTTAGAGGTATTTGCAGGTATTCCCAAGTGGTCACTTTCACAGAAGACGGTGACTTTGTCTGGTATATTCTTTGGGTGTGTCTAGGATTTTCATATTGCACATGCTGTGTGTGTGTGTTTACACATGTGTGTAGTTTAGTTATGTGTAGACATTGAAAGTTTGAGGGTCAATATATGAAATGTTGTAAGAAAGAATCAGGTCAACCCTCCGTTGCCTGACATATAGTCTTTATTGACCTCTGTTTGCTTCTATTTGCAGTGATTTGCAGTAAGATGTAAACGCCCTTTTCCCCTTCTCAAAATAATAACAACAACAACAGTTCAATTTTACTGCATTGGGAGTTACACATTGTTGTGGACCTCAGAGAACAACTGTGGGAGGTTGTTCTCTTCTTTTACTGTCTGGCTCCTGAAGATGGAATTCAGGAGCTTGGTGGCTAGTGACTTTACTTGCTCAGCCACCTCATTGGCCTCTTTTCCTAGTAATCAGTGCCTTGTGGGGACAGGAAAGAAGACCCAAAGGAATTTACTCATGGTTTGCTGTTATTTTGATTGACAGGTATGGCAGCTGTTTCCGATGCCCTCGACCATGCTTCCTCTTCAACACTAAAAGATGGGGAAGGGGCATGTTACACATCTCTGATTTCTGACATCTCTTATCCATCTCGGGAGGACTCTGCATACTTTACTGGAATTCTTCAGAAAGAAAATGGTCACATCAACACTTCCGAGAGTCCTGAGGAGCTGGAGACCGCCAGACCGTCATTACCAGAAGTGCCTGGGGTAGAGCCACATGGCTTATTGAGTTCTGATTCTGGAATAGAGATGACTCCTGCTGAGTCCACCGAGGTGAACAAGATCCTAGCTGACCCCCTAGACCAGATGAAGGCAGAAGCCTATAAATACATTGACATAACCAGGCCACAGGAGGCAAAAGACCAGGAGGAGCGACACCCTGGGCTAGAAGATAAAGACTCGGACTTTAAAGACAAGGATACTGAAGTCTCCACAAAACCAGAAGGGGTCCATGCACCTAACCAGCCAGCTCCTGTGGAGGGGAAGCTCATCAAGGACCACTTATTCGAAGAATCTACCTTTGCTCCTTACATAGATGAGCTTTCTGATGAGCAGCACAGGATGTCTCTGGTCACTGCCCCTGTCAAGATTACACTGACGGAGATCGAACCTCCTGTCATGACTGCCACACATGAGACAATCCCCGAGAAGCAAGACCTGTGTCTGAAGCCAAGTCCTGACACAGTTCCCACTGTGACTGTCTCAGAGCCTGAAGATGACAGCCCAGGGTCTGTCACTCCTCCATCTTCTGGAACAGGTAAAGACATTGGTAATTCTTTACTCTGGGAAACCCCAGCCTGTGGAGGGCTGAAGTTCCAAAGCACGAAGGAACAAAGACTTGCACTGAAAATGCTTGCCTATGTGGTCCCTTTAAATCACATTTAGTTTAACTGATTTAATTAACACATAACCCTTTAAGGTCTGTGCACGTTGTACAAAGGTTTCAGTCTGGGGTTTCCCTTAAAGTCCTGTTGGGTACTCTTTGTAACATGTTTCTGTCTTTGTTTGATGGGGGCAGGGTGGTGGTGGTGAGAATGAGCAATGGAAGTATTAACACTCTCCTGTGGCCCTGAAGTTCAGAGCAAGGAGGTGCCACTGTTTTGAGATTGGCTCTTCTCCCATGATCTACTAGGTCTCTTGGAGGCATTATAGGGAGAGCACCTCAGCTGGGCTGCCTTGTCCAGGCCATGTAACATGCCCGACACAGGCTCTGCATCTGTGTAACAGAAAGTTGGAGCTGGAGGGGCTCAGGCTCCTTTGGGGTGGTATAGGCAGGAAAAGAAAATCTCAGAGACAGCTGATCCTCCGTGCTCCCTTCAGTTCTAAAACTGGTGCATTCCTCACTTTAGTTCTTGAATATACCATTGTATATTTGAATCTGAGAAATAGCTTTGATCAAAAGAGGAAGTTCTAGGGTTTGGGGACTAGAGTTTAGTAAGTAAAGGTACCTGAACGTTGGCATGAGAACCTGAGTCCAACCACCTAGCATCTAGGTGAGAAGAGATAGGCGTGCTGTCACATTCTTGGAATCCTAGCACTAGAGAAGCTGAGCCAGGAGGATCCCCAAGCTGCTGAACTTGCAGCCCTAAGTCCCAGTGAGAAACTTACCTCAGGGTAAAATAAAATAAAATGGATGGCTTCTGAGGAACAATACCTGAGGTTGTATCCTAGCCTCTACACACTGCGCGCGCGCGCGCGCACACACACACACACACACACACACACATACACACACACACACACTGTTATGCAATCTGTACACTCACAGGGTGGGGGAGGGAGGTAGGGAGACAGATATGAGAGAGATGAGAGAAGGGGATATAGATGAGAAAGAGCGTGTGTGTGTGTGTGTGTGTGTGTGTGTGTGTGTGTGTGTGTGTATGAGAGAGAGAGAGCTTAGCCTAGCTAAGCTCCTGCTTGTCCAGCATTCCCAGGAGACCACACTGTGCCAGCTGTTTGTAGTTCTAAGGTTGGGAACTTTTGGAATTCCCCCAATCCATGTTGGTATGTCACCTGTATTGTCATTATGCTGGTCTTGCTTAGGCTGTCGTATAGCTGAAATTTCATAGATGTCTCACAATTGGCATCCTGCTCCTTTTGCTGTTCTAATGTTCCTGCTGAATCTTCTGTGATGTCCCCTGAGCCTTAGGTGTAGGGGATGAATTGCAGACATACTAAATGGGACTTGGATCCCCATGGTAATTTATTCTTTGTAGTTTGGACCAGTTGTCCAAACCTTCGTGTGCATCTTTGGTGAGTGGTGAGGGCTACACTTAACTCTGGACATAAGGATAAGTGTGTAGGATACAGTTAGAAACTATATTAATGTAGGAAGATGTCAGTGGCAGCCTTCGAACTAGGATTATTTAAGAAAGAGAGGCTTGACTTGTAGGGTCTATGACCTTTCTACCTACAGGCAGTTAGTTGCCTGGAGTTCCAGGCATACGTATTTCCTCCTACTGGGCAGACCTTAAGTTCAATTAGATAGCTTTTGGTTACCTCCAAAATATAAATAGCACTGCTGTACCCTTGAGGGCATTTTGCTGTGCTGGTCATCGTTGTGGTCTGTAGCCTTAAAGCTGTGGAGAACTGTTGATTGCTTTTCTCCCTTGCTGGATCATAGTATCCATAGCACCTTTGGATACTATGATGCAGCTTTTGGGGCACTTCTTAGTTGATTCCTCTAGTTCCTGGTCAGAAGTATGTGGTATCTCTAGCAATAGCCCTTACAGTCTGGGAGGCAACTGAGGGCAATGGCCCGTATTTTTACGGAAGGCCAGACCTTCTCCCACTAACAGAATTTCTGAAGGAAACCTGGAGCTGCTCAGCTCAGATATGAACTGTGGTGAGAGACCACGGCTCTGGGCTGGAGAGATGGCTCAGTGAGGAAAGTGTTTGCCATGTAAGTACAAAGGCCAAAGTTCAGAGCCCCTTCACCCACATAAACGCTGGCTGGGAGGACATGTTGGTCTTGTAGCACTGTAATCACAGTGCTTGAGGAACAGGGACTGGGAATTATCAGACTAGCTAGATGAGCTGAGCCGGCAAGCTCTAGGTTCCAGTGAGAAGCGCCCTGTGTCATCGTGCATAGAGACTGACACCCACCAGCAACATCACCTTCCGATTTCCCCATTCTCCGAAACCATCATTCCACATTCTCTCTGTATACATTTGCTTATTCACTTTATATAAATGTAATATTTTAATAACGCAGCTCACCATGACTTATCTCACTTAGCACAGTAACTTGAGGTATGCTTTATCATGCCCCTGTGTCGGCACCAGCTCCTTCCCTTTTACTGCCGAAGAATATTCCACTGTAAAGCCATATCACATTTAATTTATCTACTTAATAGCTAAGGGATACTGGGGTTGTTACCACCTCTTATTTAGGTCACTGTTTCATCTGAAGTAAGTTTTTCATGTAGCATGAGGGAGGGTGCTGGCTCCATCCTTTTGCATATGATTATCCAACCACTTTTCCTCTCTTCATTTCCAAACTATGACCAGTCCCATCTCAGACCTATGCTTACTTAAAACAGAGAAAGCATGGAGCATGAAACAGCAAAAGCATTTGAAACAGAAAGGCACACGTTTAGATTCAAGACAAGTCATTTCTGCCAGGACACCAGCAGTACACTTAGAGACTGTAACTAAAGAGGCTGAGACTGTGCTGTTTACACGGGCACGGCGATGGGTAAGATAGACAACAGCACGAACTTCATGCTAGGGGCCGTTGCTATCCCTGGACCAAGCAGAGTAGGAGGAGGTGACTCAGAAACCTGTGAATAGCTAGAACTTCAAAAGACACAGGGCGTTATGAACAGCACGCAGCATTCCTTCCTTCATCCTTCCCTATTGAGTGTCCAGGAAGGAAGTAATCCTGGACAATATACAGAATACAAACGAGATGACAGGGCTGGACCAAAGTTGGCAGAGAGAGGAGCACTGCTGGAACAATATTACACAGTTGTGCAAGCCATTGCCACAGGTCAATGTACATACAATGTACCAGCTCCGTATGTACATACAGTGTACACAGCTCCATGTGTACCATGTCTGTCACCCAGTGGATGCTTGCTCACATGTAGCTGCACTGGTGCCAACACTGTCCTCCAAAGACTGGATTGTGTCTCCATCGGCACCCTTGGTCCTCCCCTCCCTCCTCATCCTTAGCCCACCACATGGAAGTAACTTCAGATAACTTTTACACTACTATTCTGTTTGGAATCATAGCAAGGACTTAAGCACATGGCTTACTAAAGAGAGCGAACTAGGATGAAAGCTGTTTGAGATAGTACGAGAACAATTGTCAAAAAGTGTGAGAGAGAATGAAGCAGCTCTTTTGCTTTTTAAATGTTATTTTTTGAGATTATAATACAGTTACATTTCTCCCATTTTTTTCCTTCCTCCAAAGTCTCCCTTGTGGCCCTTTCTGGTGTTCTTCAAATTCATGACCTTTCCCACTAATTCTTAATATATGCATATATGTCTATAAGTATATATTCCTAAATATAAACTGTTTGGTCCATATAATGTTACTTGTATTTATTCAGGAGAAACAGTCATTTTAAGGCACTTCAAATACAAAGTATATCATATCTCTACTCCAGTGATCGCTCTTTCCATGAGGTAAAAACCTTGTGAACACACCCATAGTCTCCACCTCTTCTATACTCCCGTATTGGTGAGTCATTCCAGATGTCATGACCTCCTTTTGGTATTGACAGATGAATCATTGTGACTCCCGTCTCCAGGCTTTTGCACTGCTCAGCACACTTTTCCTTTGGAAATGAAGGGTTAAATCTAGGTCCACCTCTTACAGATGCCGCATCTGACCTACTTAAAGTCGAAGCCTCGTTCCACCTTGTCCAGAACATCGGATTCCCTTACCTGACTCTGCTTTTCCCTCCTGGCACTTGCTGTCACTCTATGTACTCGTTATACATCCTGCTGTGTGATGTGACCCCTTGCCATCTGAACTCTTGTCCCTGCTTAATAGATGGATACTGTGTAGGGTAAAGTTGATCCTGCTTTGTAGAGAATTTTAAAACCCTAAAACATGTTATCTATCCGACACTTTCAGAATCCTACAAGCACAGATGATGTAGCCATGAACAATAAGATATGGTCATCTGGCCTCCCTAGAACCCCACAGTGACCCTAATATTCTGCAGGAAGTTTTGGGTGATCAGTTCTTGTCACACAAGGTCCAGAGATGGATGTCTACGATACCCAGAAAAAAGGTCCTGCCTGCTCTATAGCAAAACAGTACCAAGCTCTGAACGTGGTTGCCATGGTGATTCCAACAGCCAAGCTCAGCAGGGTTGCCAGTGTGGCCTCCAGGCCATCTGGAGGAACATCGGGCGGAAGGCAGACACTTGCCCTAGGGACTGGAGTGACTCTGGGTTGATGTCTTCTCAAGAGGGGTGGGCAAAGCACAGCAGTGGGCAACCACCGCTGCAGTCCCATGAGATGGTAGAGCTGAAAATCCTCTTGGGGAGAAATGGCAAAACCTTTGAATTTTAGGCTTTAAAATAAAAACATTCTCATGAGAAACATAAAGCTCAGAAGTTTAGCCAAAGCCCCGTCTTCTCTTATTAACAGAGAAGGAATGGACAGCCATGGGCATGGGGGAAAGATAACTTTCAGATTTCTTGATGTTGGTGGACTCAATTAGGGATCGGTGTCCGTTTGATTATCTGATGAAATCTGTGAAGCTGAGAAACTCCCTCGAGGGAATGAATCAGAAATTAAAATTTCTAGAATTTTTGGTGCACCAAAACAGACAGAACAGCCAAGAGTCTGTTGCTAAGAAATGGCAGGGTCATTTTTTAAAACAGATAGATTAAGATGGATAGGTATGTAAATTAATTAGGCCACAACAGTAATTAGCCTGAGTTTAGGTGGCTTGTCTTTCCAGCAAAGCCCTGGAAACAGACTATTTCTGTACTAATGAGACGTGTGTTTCTCAAGCAACGACGAAACATCACTCCTAATGGAATTTTGTTTTATTTCTTTTCTCTGTGTCCATCTGTCTGTCCGTGTGTATGCGTCTCTGGCTCTCCTTCGCTCTGTGGGAGAACAGAACCATCTGCTGCCGAGTCCCAGGGGAAAGGCAGCGTCTCAGAGGATGAGTTGATTGCTGCCATTAAAGAAGCAAAGGGGTTATCATATGAAACCACCGAGAGTCCAAGGCCAGTGGGCCAGGTGACCGACAGACCCAAAGCTAAGGCCAGATCCGGGCTGCCCACCATCCCCAGCCCCCTGGACCAGGAGGCCAGCAGTGCCGAGTCTGGAGACTCAGAAATTGAGCTGGTGTCAGAGGACCCCATGGCTTCTGAGGATGCTCTGCCCTCTGGCTATGTGAGCTTCGGCCATGTGTCGGGCCCGCCCCCCTCTCCCGCCTCTCCATCCATCCAGTACAGCATCCTGCGGGAGGAGCGCGAGGCCGAGCTGGACAGTGAGCTCATCATCGAGTCCTGCGACGCCTCCTCCGCCTCAGAGGAGAGCCCCAAGCGTGAGCAGGACTCACCCCCGATGAAACCGGGCGCTCTGGACGCCATCCACGAGGAGACAGTCTCTAGGGCCACCGAAGAGCGAGCACCCAGCCACCAAGGCCCTGTAGAGCCCGACTCAATGCTCAGCTTCGCCCCCACCGCCCTCCAATCCCGCTCAGAGCCATCGTCGGGTGATGGAGCCCCGGTCCTGGTCCCGGAGCCGCCCATGTCACAGCAGCAGAAGCCTGAAGAGGAAGTTGTGACTTCCAGTCAAAGTCCTGCAGCCACCGAGAGTCCTGAACCATTTGGCCCTGGTCTTGTGCCACCTCTGCCTTTCTTCAACAAGCAAAAAGGTAAAGGGGGCAGCTTTTCTGGTCCAAGCAGGGTTGTCCTGCCAGAGTCCTTCCTGGGTGTCCTGAGGTATCCGCCAGGAAGCTGAACTGTCACCATGATGAGGGGGTGGGGCCAGTGGCCCATTGCCACTGCAGTCTGTTTCCCTGTGAGCTAAACATCTTTTCTCTTTCCACCTCCTAATCACGGAGGGTTTTGTATGTTCCCTGAGACCTGAATCGGTGACCTCATCCTTCCTTCCACTCCAGGGCTGGTTACCTCCGTGGAAAAGTGAAGCTTTGCTTGGAACTGTCCAGACTTGTTTCCAGTTTCTTCCTATTTAAAGACAGGGGATGGCTAAGTCCCTTTATGCCTAAACCCTCTTTTCACTCAGTTTTGCCTAAATGGGCCATGTGTAGCTCAGCTGCATCCTTCCTCATACCCAAGGAGGAAGGATTTTGGTTTTTGAGTTCTAGATAATCAGAAAAGACAGCCACCAAATTGCTTACACAGTTTTTTCTGTCCCCCAGCAGCAACCTAATATGACTCAATAGTTTTTAAAGTTGCTTATAATTTAGAATTATTTTACTTTAGTCGTTAGGTTCTCCCTCAGAGAAAGTTTTCAAATGAAAAAAGTCAGCATTTTCTCATCTAGAATCTACGAGTATAAAGGAGATTTTTCCAGTATCTCAAGTTGTCCGACACACCTGGTTGCAGATTCTTGGTGGATTTCAGAGGGAGAAGAACCAGATGACCAGATGAGGCACTGCTCACTCTCAAAGCACGCCTTCACTCCAGGGCCCCTGCTAGCCATCTTCTCCACTTTTGGTTTCTTGACAAGTATTTTGCCCTTTGAAGATAAACGATTTCACAGGTATACTTCTTGGGTATAGCCTTTGCTAACCTTTAGTGTTTCATATAAAAACAGAGAATAAACTCTTTCTATTGGAAAGCCGACACATGACACATTTAAATGATCACGCTAGGAATGGGAGGATCTGGAGGAATAAAATTACAAGATAACCCCATTACATGGTTGTGAAGGCCAAGATAACTCTTTCCCCAGTTTTCTGGATCAACCCAGGGCACTGAGCAATGTCCTCAGCCTGTTGACTCTTGATTATCCAAATAATGATCTCCAGACTTTAAAGTGTATTATCTGCATGCAATGGGAGGATATCTGAAGTCAAATTTAAGAGTAAGAATGCATGTTTGTTTGGCAGCTGTTGAAACTAGATTATTTTGCGACCACTCTGACTGGGATAGAAGAGTCCTTAGCTTGCTGAGGAGCTGAGGGCGACAGCACTGAAACGCACAACTTTAGCCTCCTGGGGCCTGAAATGGTTGAGCTAGAGTCATGCTGCCTGTGTTCATGTCATGTAACATGTAACATGTAACATGCATGTCTTCACTTTAATCTCTAAGGTTCCTGAGACAGTCACTATGTGTACAATGCTATTCAAACGTGTATCTTTAAAAAAAAATCTGGTGCTGGAGAGATGGCTGAGCAGTTTAGAGTGCCCGCTGTTCTTCCAGAGGACCCAGGTTCAACTCCTAGCACTAGCAAGTCAGCTCACAACCATTTAACTCCAGTTCTGAAGGGTCCGATGCCCTCTGACCTCGGTGGGTACAAGGCATGTACTGCAGAGATAAACATGCAGACAAAACGTATAGAAACATGACATATACAAAAAAATCTGAGACTCTGAGAACTAAAGAGAAAGGGGGAATTTGCAGGCCTATTTCCTTCCCAAATCCGGGAGACAAGCTCAACAGCTGCAGCTGTTAGCGCACATCTGCTGGAGACCAGTAAGGCTGGAGCTGAGGATGCGAGGATGCAAGGGCGTGAGCGCACGTTTATGACTGATTTGGTGCCGTTCAGATCTCTGCAGGTTACCCCATACAGCTTAGACCGTCTGTTGCTAAGTTTAGACGCTGGAGAGGAGGTAGTAGTCTTTTCAAAAGATTGAGGGGTCCCAGGGTGAATACCCTCTGCTCACTCCTGCCCTGAGGGGTCCTTTGGAATCTAGTCTCCCACCGAAATCCACTGCTCAGCTGTTCTTCATTTTGGGAAAGCTAAGCCCTGATGGCCCCTGTGAATGACTCAGTACCATCAGGGGGCTGTTGGAGCTTTGAGGTTCCCTCTGGTCTGTGCAGCTCTGTTTCAGCAGGTGAGAAAGCTTGCAGAGCTGCCCCTAGGCTGTTCTTAATCACTGCTGCTGGCCAGCAGGCTGGTGCTTAAGCAAAGCTTGACTGCCTTTCACTGTGAGGTCAGATCCGCTTCGTGGTTTCCAGCTTGTGTCCAGTGAAGCATCAGTAGCAGATGTATTTGGGTTTATATGTCACGCAGGCTTTGGACTGGCCTCATCGGCCTGGGCTCTGCATATCAGGACCTGGAAACATTTAGAATAAGATTCAGCTACCCAATGGTATCATGGTATAAGACATAGGGGCACCAGATTTACTGGTCCCAGGTCTGTGGTTTGGAGCTTTCTCACCCTTCAGAGCCCTCTACAGCTATAGAGCTGGAGAGAAAATATTTTTCTCTGTGTCTCATTTCCCTCCCGTGCAGGCCTACCCTCCTGTGCTCTGCACGCTCTTCCTCTGCAACTCCAGAACAGTCTGGTAGAGCCCTCACTCTGAAGGGGAAGATCCATTTTCATTTCTGCAAGGTTATCTCAACTCTCAGGAATGTGCAAATGAAAAGACTAATTTTAAAAATCCTCAATTAATCATTTAACAGCAAATATGACTCATCGGGATAGGTGAGTGTTGGCTATGGCAGTCAGCTGTCACAGTCCCACCAAGCCTGTTCTACTGAAAATCATAGTGGCTCCCTGCTTGTCAAACCCATTGCCTCTCCTCCATCCAAGTTTTCTTGTCTTCTCTGGAAATATGACAGTGCAGACCTGAGCTATCTTTAAAATATTGTATGGAAAAAATGGAAAAAATAAGAGTGTTTGTCACTCAGTTTCCAGCACCTAGGTTGGGTGGCTTACAAGCCCCTGTATCTCTTGCTCCAAGGCAATCTGCAGACCTCTTCTTGCCTCCAAAGGCAGTGTAGTCACATGTACACACACACACACACACACACACACACACACACACACACACACACAAGCACACATATATACACAAACACATGCCCCATACCTAAGCCACACATGCGCACACACGCACCACACGTACATATACACATATACATACAAACATATATTCCACATCTCTCTCAGCCACAAACACACACACACACACACACACACACACACACACACACACACACACTTAAAAATTAAGTTATAAGAAGTAAAATATTGGTTAAGAAAGTAATGAGTAATTTTGTATGGATTTTTCTTATACAAATAATGTAATATTGTGTCTATTATTTTGTAAAGTTTAATTGCTTTTATTATTTTTTCTGAGGCAGGGTCTCACCAAGTTGCTCAGGTTGGGCATAAACCCACTCTGTAATCCAGGCGGACTCTGCACTTGCAATTCCGGGTCATGCTTCCAAGCATCTGAGGTTAGAGGTCTGCACTAGCAGGCCCAGCTCTATCCCTTCTCACTGAGCAGTTAGGGAAAGGACTGTCAACTCCTTCACCACTCCTCTTCGGGGGTTTTTCTTTTCTTACTGGGCTGATGTTTCTCCTTCCTGGCTCTTAGCTTGTCACCCTCTTTCCCAACCTCTTTTGCTCTTTTCCAGTTGTCCTGGAGGTGTTCCAGAGGTCTCTCCTTACCTTTTGTCCCCCTTTAGGTCCTGGATCCCAGGCTAACCTCCCCTGTGGGCTTTTAGCTTTTGATGTGGTAAATGCCCAGTTTCTTGCTTTGAAGACATCTTCTCTTTTGAGCTCCAAGTCTATTTCTTCACTGTGGTTTGATAACTGGTAGGACTTCCTGGATTCAATTCGTCCATGTTATTTGTCTAAACCTCCCCTTTTCTCCTTCTTTTATTTTTCATTCTGGAGCAAATGAAGTGATATTATGTAAATTCTACTCATCCTTCACAGTTATAACTCTTACATTTGAAGCACTGGCTTAGGGCTGGGTTTGCAGCTCAGTGGTAGAGAGCTTGTCTAACATTCATAAGGCCCGGGTCCTAATTAGGCCTGCCAAAAAGATCTTATGAGGGTAGCCTGATAATAGCTATTGCTGTCTTAAATAGCCATACACTTCTGTACTGTAAAGATTTTATCCCTCTAAAATCCCACTGCAGGCAGTGGTGTGTGTGTGTGTGTGTGTGTGTGTGTGTGTGTGTGTTATAAATGTATATTGGATACTTGTGAAGGTATATTTTATTTACCAAGATACATGTGTGAGTATCCTTCATATAGCATTGTTGGTAATAATAAAAGTCTTTCAAGGAACATTCCCTCCACAGAGGAATGAAGACGTAGTAGGGCTCAAGGGGTCATGTCAGAGACTCATCATGAGGTAAAGCCAGAAGCACTCCCAGCTGACCCAAGTGTCTGCAATAGTGTTTGTCTATAAAACTATCCCCCAAATGACCCAGAATGTCCTTAATATCCGAAAACACCATCAAAAGAAGCATCCACAATATAACAATCACCACTGTAGAACCCAAGAGTGCACCCAGTTTGAGAAACATTGCTTGCTGCCAGCTGTCCCGTCACGATTGCCTGACGCCTGCAGTGTTGTTAAAAGTTCATATCCCTGCCCTGCCTCTACCCTGAAATTAAAGAACGAGAATGAGCAAAGGCCTAAATATGAACTTAAAACAAGCAGACTGGAGCCTGAGAATTGCTTTATTTCTCCGACAAGCTCGGCAGCAGGGCGGGACAACAATGCACATTGCAAGGAGGGTGCCTCAGGCACATGTGGCTTTAGAGAAAAGCTACAGGAGGCTTTCAGATGATTCTGTCTCTTCTGCATAGAGCAGTTCCTGCCCTGCACCCCGGGAAGAGGGGTGTGGCAGGCCTCTGCAGCCTCTTCCCCTCTATGGGACCAGCTGCACAGTCTGCTTGGGAGGAAACTGTGGCAGGAAAGGGTGGTGTTTACAGGAAGGCTACCAGGAGGGATCTCTTCACAAAGACCACTGGGTCTTCACCTGCTGGATGCTGACCACAATAGATGAGGCCAGCGTAACACATTAGATGTGTCTGCCCCACAGTATCTGGGAGAGAACCAAAGTCAGTATGACCCATTTATCCTTCTTCTTGCAATTCTAAAACTAAGTCGCCATACTTACATGCTTCTGTGGAATTGCATTAATGACTCTGACCTTAAAGATTCTTGGAAAATCTCTTCTTTTCACGGTACAAATTTCAGCATCAGCCGGAGGCCTGCTACCCTTGTGCTACAGCGGCTGCTTCCTGTCAGTTTTCATCAAGATGGAACAGCAATTGCCTGATGTAGCCTGGCTCTCACGTCAGTGTAAGCCAGGGTTCTTCAGAGGTGAAGACAATACAATGCATATATGTTACATAGGGGATTTGTTAGAGTGACTCATAGATTAGGGACTGAGTGACCTCACATGGTTGTCTGCACACTGAAGAGTCAAGAGCATACATACCTCAGCTCAGACCTGGCATTGAACATGTAGAGGCTTCCTAGGCAGCTGCTAGTCTTCAGTCCACATGGGAAGGCTAAAGAAGCTGGATTCAGATGACAGTGACATAGGCAGGACAAACACATTCAACAGCAAGAAATAGAAGCAGGCAAGTAAGAAGCCTTGCTTGTCCTTGGGCTTCTTCATGTCTAGGTTGCCACTGGAAGACGCTGCTTTCTCTTATAAGTGGTTTTCCTAACTCAGTCTTTTCTGGAAATGCTTTCCCAGGCCCACCAAGAGGAGTGGGTCTTATTCACTCACCCAGATCCAATCAGGTCAAGGATGCTCATTGCAACCTTACAAATACTTAAGAGACATCAGACTTCCCGACTTAGACCATTAGCACCTAAGCTAATCTCATTTGGCTTTTCCCAGTGACAGAAGATGCCCTCCTCGGAATATCCCTGGAATGAGATTGACAGTAGGCAGCTCTATCTGCTGGCTTCCATTTGTTGGCTTTTCTTCATAAAGTAGAAGCAAGGTTAACATTGCTCAAATTGCACATGGATCAATATTTTTAAAACATTGGCTCCAGGGGGCTGGGGGAGATGTTCTTCTCAGCCATGGATAAAATTGCTCCAAGTTGTGGTAGCCTCTGACATTTGTTATTTATAGGACAGTCTTGACACTGCTTCCTCAGGTATGGTTCTTGTATGCTGTAATATTTCACTGTCAAATCTTGAGATTAAAACAAGCCCAACTCATTAGCAAATCTTGTCTGGGCATGGAAAGGACATGGGCGAGCTACTAAGATGGGCACAAGTCAGTCTGGAACCTGTCCATGAAAATAGTTCACAGATAGCAAACATTTTGGTTCTTCCAATAAATAATGACTCTATCCCGGATCTTTGTCCATTGTATAAATTATCTTCACTTACAAGGCTAGGAGGACATACTTCTAATTTTCAGAGTCAAAAGAGGGTTCAGGGCATTTTCCTACCCCTTTGGAATGCTTGTCTCCCTTTCTGGTAAAATCAAGATGCCCATAGGCACAGTCTCTACACTGCTAAGGTTCATCTTTGTGACCACACAAAACACTCCTGAAATAAACAGCATACATTTCACTCAAAGGTATGGCAGCTATTCCAAAGCAAGACCCTCATTTTATTCATCCTTCCTTTGATTCAATCAAGATGGCACACTACAGGTGTGACACGCCAGTGTAGCAATAAGCAAGGTAGATATGAATGGATCCTTTGTAGAATTTGGGTTAATATCTGCTAAGGGCAGACTTTGAAAAGGAAATAGTCTTCAGAGTTATGCGAGAGAGCACCTGGCCAGAGTGGCATTTATTGATTGATATGGAAGTCAGAGAAGATCGTAGAAATGAAGCAACAGAGGAGTGGATTATAGCAAGAGCTGATTAAAGACAGTTTTAGGTAGAAAAAAGTGCAAAGGCCAAAGACAGAAAAGTTCTAGGCATATTCTAGAAGCAAAGAAGAAATGATATAGCAGGATGTGTAGGCAAAGGCACTGTCCAGAAAAGGAGTTGGTTGGCTGGCAGTGTCCTTTCTTGCTCACATCATGTGCAGAGTTGGGTTTTTCTCAAGCATTCTCAGCAGACATGAAAGAGTTTCAAATTAGAAAGTGACATGACTTTCTTAGCCTTTTACATATTGGCGCTATTAGGGAGGAAGGTTTGGGGGAAAGACAAGATGGAAGACAGAAGATAATTGGGAAGCCATTGCCCTAGCAAGACAGTAGATGAGAGGAAGGAGCAGCAATGGATGGGGAGAGGGGTGAGTGGACAGGAAGAGGGATGCGTGGACAGGGAGAGGGGTGAGTGGGTTGGAGTTCCTTGGGAGGTTGACGTATAGGACTTACCCTGTATCAGAGGGAGAGATGTGATCTCTAAAATCTCCTAAATAATACTTCAGTGTTTGCTAACAGTGATTACAGATGCAAACACAGTTATGCAGGAAAAGAAGTGCCTCAAAAGTTAGATGTTACTACTGTAGCCATCTGACCCTTGTGTATGCTGTGTGTGTGTGTGTGTGTGTGTGTGTGTGTGTGTGTGTGTGTGTTGTTCACTATTGGAAAACTACACGAGTGTTACATTTTTTTATGGCAAAGATCTGGGGGGGTGGGTTATTGCATTTGGGTGACTTTAATATTTAGGTGGCTTATACTGGAGCTAGAACAAGGGTCATATTTGGCCCCTTGGAGTTTAAATATGGCACATCATGAAGGATTATCAATAGCCAAGTTGTCTCTTTTTAAAGAGTTTTATACAAGCTTGTGTAGGACCAGGAAATGACCAGGCTTCAGAATATCTAAAGAACAGTTCAGATATAAATGAAAATTATACTTAACAATTGTTTCGGAGGCCTGGTGCTGACCTGTGCCCTGTCCACTCCAGTATGGACACTGGACTCCTCTCGAAACATCATAGAGGGCCTGCTGAACCCAGAGTGGTAGGTAAGAAGACCCAAACACTGCCCTACGCCAGTAGCTGGGTGCGGGGAGCTCTCAGAATCCAGCAGAAACCCAAACCCTGAGGCCTGATGCAGACCCACGCCTTATTCACTCCGGTGTGGACACCAGTCTCCTCCCGAGACAACTTAGAGGGTCCACTGAACACAGAGCGGCAGAGGAACAACTGAACTCAGAGCAACAGACAACATATCTCGAGACATCCTTAGAGGAACCACTGCACTCAGAGCAGTGGACATCTTATCCTGAGACACCCGAGAGGAGACACTGCGCTCGGAGCAGTGGGCACCTGATCCTGAGACATCCTAGAGGAGACACTGCACCTAAAACAACAGACACCTAGCTGGTCTGCTACCTTGGAGGCACCATATCCTGAGGCATCCTAGAGGTACCACTGTACTCAGAGCAGTTGGAGAAGATCACAGAGACATCTGGACGCCGAGGAGACCAGACACAAGCAAGATAACTGGAAAGACAGGCTTCAGTCAGAGACAGCGAGTACAGGTAGCACTAGAGTTAACCAGATGGCGAAAGGCAAGCACAAGAACATAAGCAACAGAATCCAAAGTTACATGGCATCATCAGAACCCAGTTTCCCCATGATAGCAAGCCCTGAACACCTCATCACACTGGGAAAACAGGATTCAGAATTAAAATCACTCCTCATGATGATGATAGAGGATTTTAAGAAGGACATAAATAGCACTCTCAAAGAATTTAAGGATAACACTGGTAGACAGATAGAAGCCCTTAAAGAGGAAACACAAAAATCCTTTAATGAATTGCAAGAAAACACAATCAAACAGATGAAAGAATTAAACAAAACCATCCAAGATCTAAAAATGGAAGTAGAAACAATAAAGAAATCACAAAGGGAGACTATCCTGGAGATAGACCCCCCCCCCAAAAAAAGGATCAGGAGTCATAGATACAAGTATCACCAACAGTATACAAGAGATAGAAGAGAGAATCTCATGTGCAGAAGATACCATGGAAAACATTGACACAACTGTCAAAGAAAACGCAAAATACAAAAAGCTACTAACCCAAAACTTACAGGAAATCCAAGACACAATGAGAAGGCCAAACCTAAGGATAATAGGTATAGATGAGGGGGAAGAATCCCAACTTAGAGGACCAGTAAATATCTTCAACAAAATTATAGAGGAAAACTACTCTAACCTAAAGAAAGAGATGTCCATAAATATACAAGAAGCCTACAGAACTCCTAATAGTTTAGACCAGAAAAGAAATACCTCCTGCCACATAATAATCAAAACATCAAATATACAAAACAAAGAAAAAAAAATACTAAAAGCAGTAAGAGAAAAAGGTAAAGTAACATATAAAGGCAGACCTATAAGAATTACACCAGACTTCTCACCAGAGACTACAAAAGCCAGAAGATCCTGGACTGATATCAGATAGACCCTAAGAGAACACAAATGCCAGCCCAGACTACTATACCCAGCAAAACTCTCAATCAATATTGATGGAGAAACCAAAATATTCCATGACAAAAGCAAATTTACACAATATCTTACCACAAATCCTGCACTTCAAAGGATAATTGGTGGAAAACTCCAACACAAGCAGGGAAACTACAACCTAGAAAAAGCAAGAAAATAATCTTCCAACAACCCTAAAGAAGGTAGCTACACAAACATAACTCCACTGCCAATAACCAAAATAACAGGAAATAACATTCATTTTTCCTTAATATCTCTTAATATCAATGGACTCAATTCTCCAATAAAAAGACATAGACTATCAGATTGGATACATAAACAAGACCCAACATTTTACTGCATACAGGAAACGCACCTTTGTGAAAAAGACAGACACTACTTCAGAGTAAAAGGATAGAAAACAATCTTCCAAGCAAATGGTCCCAAGAAACAAGCTGGAGTAGTGATTCTAATATCAAATAAAATTGTTTTTCAACCAAAAGTAATCAAAAAAGATAAAGAAGGACACTTCATATTCATCAAAGGAAAATGTACCAAGAGGAACTCACAATTCTGAACATCTATGCCCCAAATGCAAGGGCACTCACATACATAAAAGAAACTTTACTAAAGCTTAAAGCATACATTGCACCTCACACAATAATAGTGGGAGATTTCAACACCCCACTCTCAGCTATGGACAGATCATGGAAACAGAAACTAAAACAAGACACAATGAAACTAACAGAAGTTATGAACCAACTGGACTTAACTGACATCTATAGAACATTTCATCCTAAAACAAAAGAATATACCTTTTTCTCAGCACCTCATGGTACCTTCTCCAAAATAGACCATATAACTGGTCACAAAACAGGCCTCAACAAATACAAAAAGATCAAAATAATCCCTTGTATCCTATCAGATCACCATGGACTAAGACTCGTCTTTGATATGGACAAAAACAATGGAAAGCCCACATACACATGGAAACTGAACAATGCTCTTCTCAATGATAACTTGGTCAAGGAAGAAATAAAGAAAGAAATTAAAGACTTTTTAGAATTTAATGAAAATGAGAACACATCATATTAAAACTTGTGGGACTCCATGAAAGCAGTACTAAGAGGAAAACTCATAGCTCTAAGTGCCCACAAAAAGAAACTTGAAAAAGCATACACTAACAACTTGACAGCACACTTGAAAGCGTTAGAACAAAAAGAAGCTAATATACCCAAGAGGAGTAGACGGCAGGAAATAATCAAACTTAGGACTGAAATCAACCAAGTTGAAACAGAAAGAACTATACAAAATATCAACAAAAGCAGGAGCTGGTTCTTTGAGAAAATCAACAAGATATACAAACCCTTAGCCAGACTAACCAAAGGGTGCAGAGACAGTACTCAAATTAATAAAATCAGAACTGAAAAGGGAGACATAACAACAGAAACAGAAGAAATTAAAAAAAATCATCAGATCCTACTACAAAGGCCTATACTCAACAAAATCGGAAAATCTGGATGAAATGGACAATTTTCTAGATAGACTCCAAGTACCAAAGTTGAACGAGGAGCAGATAAACCATCTAAACAGTCCCATAACCCCTAAAGAAATAGAAGCAGTCATAAAAATCTTCCCACCAAAAAAAGTTCGGGGCCAGATGGTTTTAGTGCAGAATTCTATCAGACCTTCCAGGAAGACCTAATAACAGTTCTCCCCAAACTATTCCACAGAATAGAAACAGAAGGAACAATACCCAATTCATTCTATGAAGCTACAATTACACTCATACCTAAGCCTCACAAAGACCCAACAAAGAAAGAGAACTACAGACCAATCTCTCTTATGAATATTGATGCAAAAATACTCAATAAAATTCTTGCAAACCAAATCCAAGAACACATCAAAACAATCATCCATCATGATCAAGTTGGCTTTATCCCAGGAATGCAGGGATGGTTCAATATTCGGAAATCCATCAATGTAATCCACTACATAAATAAATTCAAAGAAAAAAACCAACCACATGATCATCTCACTAGATGCTGAGAAAGAATTTGACAAAATTCAACAACCCTTCATGTTAAAAGTCTTGGAAAGATCAGGAATTCAAGGTCCATACCTAAACATAGTAAAAGCAATATACAGCAAGCCAGTAGCCAACATCAAACTAAATGGAGAGAAACTGGAAGCAATCCCACTAAGATCAGGGACTAGACAAGGCTGCTACTTAAGTGAACCTAAAATTTCCACCAGAGAATTCCTAAACCTGATAAACAACTTCAGTAAAGTGGCTGGATATAAAATCAACTCAAACAAATCAGTAGCCTTCCTATACTCAAAAGATAAACAGGCTGAGAAAGAAATTAGGGAAATGACACCCTTCACAATAGTTACAAACAGTATAAAATATCTTGGAGTGAACCTAACCAAGCAAGTGAAAGATCTGTATGACAGGAACTTCAAGTCTCTGAAGAAAGAAATAGAAGAAGATCTCAAAAGATGGAAAGATCTCCCATGCTCCTGGATTGGCAGGATTAATTTAGTAAAAATGGCCATCTTGCCAAAAGCAATCTATAGATTCAATGCAATCCCCATCAAAATTCCAAATCAATTATTCATAGAGATAGAAAGAGCAATTTGCAAATGTATTTAGAATAACAAAAACCCAGGATAGCAAGAACTATTCTCAACAATAAAAGAACTTCTGGGGGAATCACCATCCCTGACCTCAAACTGTATTACAGGGTAATAGTAATAAAAACTGCATGGTATTGGTACAGAGGCAGGCAGGAAGATCAATGGAATAGAATTGAAGATTCAGAAATGAGCCCACACACCTATGGTCACTTGATCTTTGACAAAGGAGCTAAAACCATCCAGTGGAAAAAGGACAGCATTTTTAGCAAATGGTGCTGGTTCAACTGGAGGTCAACATGTAGAAGGATGCAAATCAATCCATTCTTATCTCCTTGTACAAAGCTCAAATCCAAGTGGATAAAAGACCTTCACTTAAAACCAGATACACTGAAACTAATAGAAGAGAAGGTGGGGAAGACCCTCGAATACCTAGGCACAGGGGAAAAGTTCCTGAACAAAACACCAATGGCGTATGCTCTAAGATCAAGAATTGACAAATGGGACCTCATAAAATTGCAAAGTTTCTGTAAGGCAAAGGACATTGTCAATAAGACAAAACGGCAACAAACAGATTGGGAAAAGATCTTAACCAATCCTACATCTGATAGAGGGCTAATATCCAAGATATACAAAGAGCTCAAGAAATTATACTCCAGACAACCAAATAATCCTATTAAAAATGGGGTACAGAGCTAAACAAAGAATTCTCAACAGAGGAAACTCGAATGGCTGAGAAGCACCTTAAGAAATGCTCAACATCCTTAGTCATCAGGGAAATGCAAATCAAAACAACCCTGAGATACCACCTCACACCAGTCAGAATGGCTAAGATCAAAAATTCAAGTGATGGTAGATGCTGGTGAGGATGTGGAGAAAGAGGAACACTCCTCCATTGTTGGTGGGATTGTAAGCTGGTACAACCACTCTGGAAATCAGTCTGGTGGTTCCTCAGAAAACTGGACCTAGCATTACCTGAGGATCCAGTTATAACCACTCCTGGGTATATACCCAGAAGATGCCCCAACATATAACAAGGACATATGCTCCACTATGTTTGTAGCAGCCTTATTTATAATAGCCAGAAGCTGGAAAGAACCAAGATGTCCCTCAACAGAGGAATGGATACAAAAAAATGTGGTACATCTACATCTGAGTATTACTCAGCTATTAAAAATAATGAATTCGAGAAATTTTTAGCTAAATGGATGGAACTAGAAATTATCATCCTGAGTGAGTTAACTCAAGCACAAAAGAACACACATGGTATTTATTCACTGATAAGCAGATGTTAGCCCAAAAGCTTAGAATAGTGAAGACTCAACTCACAGACCACATGAAGCTCATGAAGAAGGAAGACCAAGTGGGGATACCTCAGTTCTACTTAGAACGAGTGACAAAATTACTCAAGGGAGCAAATATGGAAACAAAACATGGGACAGAAACTGAGGGGAGGGACATCTGGAGACCATTCCACCTGGTATCCATCCCATGTACAGTCACCTAAGCTAGACACTGATGTGGATGGCTGGAAGTGCATGCTGTCAAGAACATGATATAGCTGTCTCCTTAGAGGTCTGCCTGAGACTGACACATTCAGAAGTCGAGGCTCACAGCTAACCACTGATATGATCAAGAGTTTCCCAATGGAGAAGTTAGAGAGAAGACTGAAGGAGCAGAAAGGGGTTATGACCCCATAAGGAAAGAAACAATACCAACCAACCAGAGCTCCCCAGGGTCTAAACCACCAGCCTGGGAGCACATAGGGAGGGACTCATGACTCCAGCGGTATATGTAGGGGAGGATGGCCTTGTCGGGCATAGGTGGAAGAGGAGATTCTTGGTTCCATGAAAAACGAACACAGAGTGGGGGTGAAATGTGAGGGTGGGGAGGGGGTAGTGGGCGTGGGGGGGTAGGTGGGGGCACAGCCTTATAGAAGCATGAGGAGGGGGGATGGGATAGGAGGTTTCTGGGTGGTGGGAGGAAGTGGGGTAAGGGGGTAAAATCTGAAATATAAATATAATACCCAATTTTTAAAAATTTAAAAAAATTTAAATAAAAAAAGAAAGCAAAGAATGAAAAAAAAATAAAAATAAAAAAAACCAAAAAACCAATTGTTTCAGGGTATTTATTGTTGCAAACAAACAAACAAACAAACAAAATCACTACAACCAAAAGCAACCCTGGGGAGAAAAGGGGTTTACTTTAGCTTACAATTCTCAGGTTCTGGTTCATTGCTGAGGGGAGTGTCAGGTGTAGGAACTGAAGACAGGAACCTAGAGGCAGGACCTGAAGCCCAGACCGTGGAGAAATGCTGCTTATTGGTTTGCTCTTCATGGCTTGTTCACCCTGCTTCCTTGAATCATCCAGGACAACCAGCCCTGTGCTGGCACTGTCCACAATGCACTGGGCCCTCCCACATCAACTGTTAATGAAGACAATTCCCCCCAGACTTGCCTACAGGCCAGTCTTATGGAGGCATTTGTCAGTGAGGATTCCCTCTTTGCAGATGTGCCTAGGTTTGTGTCAAGCTGACAAAATGGAGCCAGCACAATGGGCCCTTTGTCGACTCAACACACAAACACATCACTTAATCACCTATAACCTTTCTTTCTTGTGTATTCACAAGATCTCATATTAGTATCAGTATTGAAATTCAAAACATTCCAATTTTAAATTTTTAAATTTAGTCTTTAAATTTTCAACCACCTTAAAAGTTCAGTCTCTTGAAAACATCCAACATCTCTTTTAAAGTTAAAGCCCCTCTAAGTAGCCAGTCTGTGTTATCCACAGTCTCTTCTCAAAGTTCCAAATCTCTGAACTGTGGTCTCCTGTAAAATCAAAATATGTTAAATACTTTCTTACTCTAAGAAGAAAGAACCAGAGTCTAATTGTATTAAAACCAAACAAAACCAACTCACAACTGTGTAAATCTGCATTAGATTTCTGGGTATCACAATCTCCCAAGCTTGGAAGGGCTTGCCACAGAGGATGGCTTGCCGTGTTGACTCAGGCCAGCTCTACCCCACAGCTGCTGCTGCCCTTGGTGATCTTCTCTCTTCAGGGATTCTTTTTTTTTTTCCATAGTTGAGGACGGAACCCAGGGCCTTGCGCTTGTAGGCAAGCACTCTACCACTGAGCTAAATCCCCAGCCCCCTCTTCAGGGATTCTTAGCCAGGCACATGGCATAAAGCCTCAGTTTCTCTCCATGGCCCTTTCAATCCTGGGACTTTTAGTTCAACTGAGACAGCACATGCACCAGTGACCTCTCCTGACCTCTTCTAGTGCTGAGCCTCAAGTGCTCTTCATGACCCTTTCATGGCTTCACAACCAGTGCCACTTTGGAGACGTTTTCACATTACTGCTTTTGACTGCCAGCATGAGGTACAGCCTCAGCTCCCACTGGACCACAGTTACAGTGTGCTGGCCCCAAGGAAATATGTTCAGAAGATTTTGCCTCAATAATGCTGGTCTCTTCTTAATCACAGCTAATGCTTGAGGGTAGGGTTTTGCTGAGGGATAAATGGCAAGTAGAAGAGATGATTTTATTATCAGTCAAAGACTGTACCACCACTAATGAATAATTCAGTTCAAAACTGTGTATTCTAGTAAATACAGCCTTTGGCTTAATGCTTTCTTCCAGTAGGCACTTTGGGTTTTCATAACTCTTGGCTGAGTACTGAAACCTTGTAGGAGATTTCCTTGAGTACAAAAACTTTGCAAAAACAAAATGTATGTGTTTCAAAACCAAACTCATTGACCCTGGAACTCACTGTTATTTACCTTTCCCTGATGACTGGAGGAGATTCTATTCTCCATCAAAAATTCCAAAGGAAATGAGTTAAAACAGAAGTGGTGTGTGTGTGTGTGTGTGTGTGTGTGTGTGTGTGTGTGTGTTTATGTGTCGATTCACAGACTGCTAATGTCTGTTGCCATCCAGTGGTTGTAATGGAAATATCCAGCATCTAACTTTTCACCTGATCAAAACCTTCCACAATTTAAACATCCTAGTTCATTTTCTTCGGTTGTGATGTAAAAGAAAGTCTCTGAGTGATTTTTGCAACATCCATGTGGCAGGGCTGTTTAAGTGATGATTGGCCACCATCGTATGTCCCTTGGAATTCACACAGGGGCATTGTTTCCAGAATATTTTTGAGTAACTTAGCTTTCCAGCAGAATCCATTTTATGCCACACCGTTTGGCTTCTACCCAAACTACCCTGAAGACTTTCTGAACCTGATTTTCCTACTCATGAGAGACTTTCATTTCAGGTTCAAGGCAAGAGCCAGCATTCTGGCTGACATCGTAGCAGTAGGAAAACCCAGATGCAAAATAGGTTTTCCCAGTCACCACTCAGTCTCATTTTCTAAGTTAACTTAGAATTAGTTAATTGTTAACCTGCCTTTAAATGAAGCTAAATACCTTTCTAGGACAAGTTGCTTTAGCGTTCAGAGACTGAAGATTTAATATTTCAGAAGAGCGTTGATGTCAATGGGAGTTCACAATGGCTCTGTGTAATGAGATGCATTATACACAGCTAATTCAAGTGCTAACATGTCGGTCAGCTAGAAACTCAGTGCACAGCACTTAAACTGAATTTACAGTTAGCCAGTCTATGGCAGGAAAGTGAGAGGGGCAGGAGCCCAAGGCAGCTGGTCACATGAAATAGCTGTCACATTACGTCCACAACAAAGAGCAGAGAGAGAGACCATGGTGCTCAGCACAGTTTATCCTTTGCCTTCAGTCCAGGACCCCAGCTCAAGGGATGGTGATACCCACATTAGCAAACTGGTTACTGCAACACCTTTACAAAGGCATAGTTTTCTAAAATACCATATAGTGACCAGACCACAAATCAATTGATTCTAGATAACTTTGATAGAAATAAAACACTCTTATTGTCAAGGACTTTCTTTCTCTTGGCTTATACCCACATTTATGCCCTTTCTTCTTTGTATGATAAAGACATTTTTATATGAATTAGATCTCTGCACTAAGATGTATTATAATTGCAAAGTAAAAAATCTCAGTTAGACTTTGATTTAGAAAGTCTCTTGTGATTTATATGAAGACTACATTTTTCCTTAGAGCCTGCCAGTGTGACTAAAAATGATGAAGATCTCATTAATAGGGAAGTTTTAGATTCAAACCCTATATCTAAGTAGACATTCTCAATGAAAAAGTGACCTCCATTATTCTAGCCCTATAAATTATTTGTCATATCTGCACAGACTCTAAGAAATATACAGCCACTTTCTTGAACTGTAAGTTTTGTCATTTTTTTCACACATACTATTTGTGCCTGCCATCAATGTTATGCTCGCTCTATAGCTAAAAGAGGGTTATAGTTTCCAGTAGAGTGATGTAGATGGGTATATGTTCTCTCCTGTGTAAATACTTGTACATCCCATGTCTGGAAAGTGGCTTAATCAAGGCTTTACTTCCTAGCCTTTCCAGCAGCTTGAATTTATATAATTTCTTGTCCACAGAAAGTGATATATCACCAGATATTGGTCATATCTGGGAAAAGGCAATATCTGAGATGCAATGATATATTTTCCTCCTTTGAGGTCTAGGGAAGATGGCAAAAGGATGCACCAGAAGGACTACTGGGTTGAAAGTCCCTGTTAGTGAAAACTCACACTAAAATTAAAATCTTCTTAAGATAAGCCATTGTGATAGTTAATACTGTCACTTGGACTTGGCTCTTTACCCAGTTATTAGTAGTTCTATGACTATGGAGCAATAAGGTATCTGTGCTTTTTTGTCTGTTCAAAAAGGGAAATAGTACCTACATCACTTGCATTTTGTGAGGATTGAGATGATTCAAGTTAAGTGTTTACTCTCGCATTTTACTGCTATTCAAATATTCATGTTAGTTATAGTTATATAATAAAATGGGACAGTTACTCATTTAATGTAATTTCTGCAATAAGATTTTTTTTATTCATTAAAAATTTTCCCATCTGGTTAAAGCTTGTCTTTAACAACATCAACATGTTGGCAGCCAAAGTACATGGCTTAAACCTGAAAATGGACCCTTAGACAGAGTTATTAAATTAACAGACTGGCAAGCCAAGGATGGGTAAGATTCTGCACAGAGCCTTACCAACCTAAGACAGAAGTGCATTCCTTTTGATAATGCATATTCCATGACAGGTAAGGAAGGCATTCTTGTCAGAATGCCCTAAGACAGACTCAATCTTGTTAACAAAATAAAAAAAGGGGGAGAGGTAGAGAGCCTTTGGGTCTGTTTGTCAAGACAGTGACATGCTAAGGACAAGGAAATGGGGTGCTTGGCAGGAATATGACGTTGGCCAAGGACAAGGAAGTAGGCTTCAAGCAGGAATCTGACATTAGACTAGAACAAAGAAGTAATTTCAGGTTAGGAATCTAAATTGTAGGCTACAACAAAGAAGTAATCTCAGGCAGGAATTTAAATATCAGACTAGAACAAAGAAGTAATTTCAGACAGGAATCTAAATTTTAGGCTAGAACAAGGAAGTAGGCTTCAGACATGAAAATGACCTTGGGCTAGGATAGGGAAGTAGGCTCAGATACTTTGGTCATCCTGATAAGCCTTTAGAAACAGTGATCATAGGAGTGTACACATACTTGGGTTTAATGCCTTGCTTTTTCTTTGACTATTTGTGTTTATTGTATTGCTTGTTCCTCAACTATTTGCATCTATTGTATTGCTAAACCCTCAACCTAGACCTGACCTTAATACATGCATGTAATCAAAATAGTATAAAAGCATAATGGAAGAGGGAGTATAGGATAGGGGGTTCTAGGGAGGGGAAATTGGGAAAGGGGATGACATTTGTATTGTAAATAAATAAATTATCCAATAATAGAAAGACAACAAAATAAATAGATAGATAGATTTTTAAAATAAAAAGTTGATAAGTTTCTTTTACTTATCAAGGTTTGATTGGTTGACTTTTAGTGCTTTAAAGGAAGTTGACTTGCTCTCACTAATAACATCTTCCCATACAGTAGGGTGGGTCACCTTGGGGAGGTGTCTGAAAGCCAACTGACCCAATTTATCATGTCCTGTTGAGCACTGTTTTCAGTGTACTCTAAATATCCCCAAATATAATCATTGGTCATAATACCCATAGGCCAGTATTTTTCTAGTTAGAGTTCACCACCACCAAGTTAATCTAATCTATCCTGTGTGGTTTCTTGTGATCTTCAGTTTGTTCCTCATCTCAATGAAAGAAGATTCCCCCATCCCCCATAGTGGGCCACACCATTTTTCTGACCATGGGATGATGCTTTGGGTTCCTACTTTGATGTAGGAACAATGGGCTGGAACCTGGAACCATAAGCCAAACAAGTCTTTTTCATCCCCAAAGTTGCTGGTGGCTAGGGTATTTGATCACAGCAATAGAAATGGAACTAGAGCATGGTTTGCCTGCCAGAATCAGCAACAACCAGACCTGGCATGACACATGTGGGCCCACAGGAAGCCGGCATCTCTTCTGGCACATTGATCTCTTGAGCTTCCCCAGCACTTATCACCCAATGATCTGCTTGTCTGCTTATGTCTTTAAACTCTTGAGATCAACTTTTTGTTCACTGTGGTATCCCTGTCATCCATAATGAAGCCTCCTAGACAGTGACTTCTCAATAAACATTTGACCACCAAATAAATCCCAGATCATGACTCCAGACATGGAGGCGCAGTAGCTGGTGTGTACTGTATGGAGGCACAGTTGCTGGTGTGTACTGTATGGAGGCACAGTTGCTGGTGTGTACTGTATAGAGGTGCAGTTGCTGGTGTGTACTGTAGGGAGGTGCAGTTGCTGGTGTGTACTGTGGACTTTTATTGAATGCCAGCATGCTTTATGGCTTATTCTGTTCCCACAAAGTCTATTTAAATGTTATTGCATCCAGTGAAAAGTTAAAGAATAATGGGCCAATTAAGAAGAGATCACTGTGTGGGGATCACCTGCTGTTACTGGTGAAGGACTTTGCCTCTTGGCTGTACTCCCCTGTGGTGATCAGCTCTGGAAAGGACAATGCAGTCAGCAGGGAAAGATGCTTCCTGAGGTTCTATGGAGGTAGTCAATAATAGATTTGAGTTGATAAGCCAACACTGGCTGTGGGCCAACACTTAACCTTTTCTTTGTTGAACTGAACCTGAAGAACATTTGTGTCCAAGACCAACTTACTGATATTTTATACCCTCCATACAATGGAACACTTTCTGAATAAAATTTTTTGGTATTCTGAATACAGAAGAACTTTACTAAAAACCAAGTTTGTTCTTGAGGTGATTATAGAGATTTGATGTATGGTGCAGCAATTCTAGAGTAAGATAGATTTGGGTGTGAATCCCCATCTATCACTTACCCAAACTTCCAAAGCCTTCTCTATGTATAAAACAAAGATGGCAAATATTTTGTCCTCTCTGAAACTGTAATGAGATTAAACTTAGTGATGCTTTTGAAGTAGTCAGGTTGATAGAACTGGAACAGCATAAATCACAGCAATTACACTCCCATTTTTAAAGTGGGCTGTGTTTTCTGTACTAGCTAAAATGCTACATGCTCAGATCACAGGTTGTTTAAGGACCCAGGAGACTGTGAGGCTGCAAGGGGGCTGTCCTTGGTGGATGAGCCTTCTGGTCAGGTGTTCCTAATACTGCCTATGCACCATGCCTGCCAGTCAGCAGCCTGCCCTTTGATACCCTCATCATTCATATTTCCCCCAAATGATGAGAGATATGAACTAGCCACTTCATCAGGATCTGGGGAAGCCCACCCAGCACAGCCACCTTCTTGGACTTAACCCTTAGCCTGAGGCCTATCTCTGTGGCCAGGACAGCTAAAAGACAGCAGAAACTTTAGAGACAGGACATTACTGTCTCCTTTTAATGACTTGATTGAATCCAGTGTGACATGTGCTAGGTTGCTGCCCTCCCCACCTCACCCCCCCCAAACAAGCAGCTTCACGAACAAAGGTCTGTCTGTATTATATTTTCAGACGATACCTGCTATCTTCTGATGAGCAGGTATTTCAGAGACATTTGAATAATATTGAGGCAGGATTTAGTGTTCTCACAATAACAAATATGGAATGACTCCTTTAGACTAAATAAGAACAGTTAGAGAGTTTGTCACATAAAATGCTACCCCACTCATAAGAATTTCTGCATTAAGAAACCCCTTTCAGTTATCTTAAATAGAAAATGAGCTTGTCTGTGCTTCCAGTTCTGGGCAATCTTTGGATGGTGTAATGTTACGAATAGGAGAAAGGCTTCACACAGAACTTGTCTTTCTCATGGTGGGGGCGAGGAGACGTTATTGGGAGGATTTGATTGGTGTTTCTTCCTTACCCACATCACACCTTTTCAAACCCACAGGCAGGATTTGAGATGCACTGACAAGGAGCTGCCATCCATTAACATACATATTTTGGTAGTAAGTAAAGACTGAACCTTCAATACCTGACTCTAACATATGACTTAGAATGAGTCTCCACAATCTATATGTTGAGATACTTAAAACAGATCCCTAAGCAAAATTTCATTCACAGATTAGAATAACAGAATGAATTTCCATTTATAACTCAGCAAAATTTAACAATAAGATTCTTTCATGTTGATTGTATTAGTTTTGGTGGAAGTATTTTAAAATTAAGTTGCTGTCATGGAAATATTTCACCCTCAAATGTTTCAGTGTGCACACCCCAAACCCGAAACACTTTTCTTGCATAACCTTGGAACTATTGATACGTTGGATAAATGTTATATTTCTCTAATACTTTTCCAGTTTCCCCTATCAGTTGATTTCTTTTATTTAGCTTATGAGCAAATGTGTCTTAAATGATAACAGAAAGCAGAACAGTTCTCTGCATGTTACTTGATTATTAGATAGCGTTCCTTTGTCCATGATAAACAGTTTTATTAGGAAAATTGTCCCACAGAATAGTTGATGAGATTCCTCACTGCTCACATGGTTGTCTGGCTCTCTTGTTATTTATGCCCTTGACTTTTTGGTGACCAAGATTTTATCATCTTTATACTTCTGATTTAATGAGAAAGTCAGAAAATATTCGATGAGTCCTTTTTGGGGGAAGAAGCCTTAAATAATATATGCAAATAGATGGCCAATATGCTGATGTCTTTGCCCTGCTTATAAATCTTGAGAGTATCTTCTCCGACTGGGTAGCCCCTAAGGTTTATGTATATTATTGAGTCTAACTTTCAGCTGACAAGAGTTTCTGGGGCATCCCCCAGAGAGCCGGATGCTTCAAGGTTCCCTGCGGAGTCACCGCCCCGTGGGTTAGTGAGAAACTGACAAACACCCAATCTAAAACTGAAGTGTTTGGAACAGCGTGTTTACACCTTACGAAATGCCGGTTGTATCTCAACATTATCCAAAAATATCACACAAGGTATTTAGAAAGAAGAAAAACAAATCTGGTTTGTAAAGTGTTTGTCTGAGGACTGCCACTGTTGCCATGGAATTCACTGAAGCAGATTTTCACAGCTTCATCAGACCGAGCCTGTTTCTGATCAGGTTCCGGAGAGAGTGGGCTCCTCCTCCCCTGTTCTGGGTGGTATCGTTAGACTTAACCGAGCCTGAATAATATCAACATTTCCTTTGTACAAAAAGTACATTGGGTGATAATGTCTAGGTTTGCTTTTAGCAGAAAAATTTAGCGATCCCAGATTTATTTTTCTATCTGCTGCTTGTTTCTAAATAGACATCACATAACCAGCTTCACACGGCTCATCTTGGAGCATACGCAAATGTTAGCTTAATATTTGAGTGCCATCTGCTGTAAGTTCCATGGCATTCAAGCCCATCTGGCCTCCTTGTGGCAGGTTCCCTTTCTTTTTACAATCTCAGTAGAACGCAGCACATTTCTTCCCAAGTCTTCCACACTGATGGAGCTGCCTCTTACCACTGATCACCGCATGCGGCTGCTGTCCAAGGAGCACGTTCGCTTGGCTCTCAGAATACCTTTCCCAGAGATTTATGCTTCAACTGCAGGAAGGATGTGCATGCATGTGTCTTAACTAAGCAGTCAATGCATTCCTAAGCCCCTTGCTTTGTCTGAAATTCCAGTCTGACCCTCAATAGGTGAACAATTGCTAGCTCAGTAAAGTTACTGGATAAATAATTACTAAGAACAGAGTACGTGCTGGGCCTTTTAGAAGGCATTGGAATGGAGGGAGTGGAGAACAGGGAGACTCTCTGCTGCCCTGACATTCGATGAATGAAGGAGACAAATGTATACACACAAGTGAACCCAAATAACTCAGGACAAGGTAGTAATGGGCAGTGTGAATTAGAAAAAGTCCAAGCCCGGTGGGCATTACCTGTAGTCCTAGCACAGGGAGAAGGACATAGGCTAGGCTTATGCTTCAACAACATAGTGACACTCTGTCTTCTGAAAAGTAAATAAGCCAAAGGGAACTGTTTTAAGTAGGGTGGTTAAAGAAGAGCTTATAGACAATGAAATTAAAATATTGGAGTGCATATGTCCAGTGTGTAAAAGTTGTTAAGAAGGACAACACGTGTGTTGTTCAACAAACCTGTCTTGAGGCTCTTGGTAGATACAGACATATCCCATTGTGAGCTATGTACCTATATTTCAGCATCCTCCAGGAACATCACACAGACAGGAAACCAAACTGGTCATTTAAATCCACAAGTTTTCATTGTCCCCCTGAAACTAGGTAAATTGGACTTCACCCATTGTCACACACAGATGTGTCTGCCTAAAGCTGCATTCATTCACTTCAGAGCACTCCAAGACATGTTCTGCCGGAGTTGCTGGTAATGGGATGTCTCACCAATCCTCCTTCACTCATTGCAGAACATAATTATGTCACACACCATTGCGACTGATTCCTATTTCCAGGGGTTTCCATTTTAGTGGCTACTGGATTTCAGAGGTATAGCAGTCTGGTTCATTTCTCTTGCCCTACCTACTAGCTTTGAAGTCAAGCTGAGCTGAACACTGAACATCATAAAAAAAATAGTATTTCTATCATTAGGTGGTAGAGTCAAGTAATCCGAATCATAATCAGGTCATGTAGGTTCATTTTCATGTGACTGCATGTGTTTGCCTGTATGTGTATATACCCACATGGTCATGGATTCCAGAATCAAGTATATATGAATTACTGGGTAGGAGCTCAGGAACCTAAGGTGAACAAGACACAGTCCTTGTAGCCAGAGACAAGCAACTAAACATGATGTCACAAAACATTGCAGGTACACTGAAGGCCACACTTACCCTGGCCTCATCTGTGTTGCTGACTTACCTTACAACAGCTGAGATGTATCTGTATCGCCATCTTTCTGTCCTTACTTATCCACAGCTCCCAAAATCTGGGGACAGGGAAGATTATTAACAGAATAATGATCCCATCCTCCTTCCTGTCCCTTTTTACTTCAAAGAAAGAGATTAGGTTGTCCAAAAGTAATAACAATATTTGGCAAACACAGAAAGAATCATTGCTTCAATAGCCCAAGGACCAGTTTCAGATGCTGAAATGATAACATACTATTGGGGTCGGAGGTGGGCAGTAAATGTGTTTTCTACCTGATTTCTCCCCACTATATGGTACATTTGGAGTTACTGCATAGCTTAGTAACTCAGTAGACTCATAGACTCATAGACTCATAGACTCATAGACTCAGTAGACCTCTGCACAATTGAAATTAAACATTTAACCTCTATAGAGGCCATCAAGGGACAGGTACAAAGTGGGGCAGAGAGGAGGGCTGGAGGAAGCTGCACGTTCTTATTGGATTGCAGACTTCCCAGCCTGAACCTAGGAACCTATAGTTACCTGCATGAAAGCAAAAGTAAAATTGAGTTTGGGGACGGGGGAAATGTTGCATGTCCTCTTCTTGTATGCTCTCAGGAGTGTTTTTAATAAGAGAACTCCAGATACGAAGGAGATTTAGGTCACTCCTATTCTTCTGACTACATAGAGCATTTTCTTTCAGCTTTATATTACTTATTAGAACCAGAAAAAAATATTTGTTTGGCTAATAAAAGCTGCACAAACTTCATCTCACTGAGCACTCATCATAAGGACCTCTCTCTACCCCTAGCCCAGTGTGCAACGTTGGCATCAAAATACTGTGCTTGTTTAGAAATACAACCTTCTGGAGAGGTAGACTCTCCTAACAACCATGGTGTTAGGAGGTCAGCAACAGCAGACTCCACAGCCAGCATGATGTCTCTCTGGCTGCCCCACTGGCATGCCCATGAGTCCTCCTTTCTCTCGGTGTCTGGCAGTTAGTTTGTATCTCCAAGATCTATCGAATCTCTACTGTCTGCACAGGCAACACAGAATTAGAACCAAGAAGATGGCTTTCAGTTCACTGCATAGCCAGTCTAGGAAGTGGGGATGTGTGCTGGTGTTTAGGATCTAGTAACTCTGGGCTTCTAAAGCCTCAAGAACTCAGGCCTTCTGGTGTTGTCAAGTTTCAAACTCTGAGCATTTCTGTTTCCCCCTCCCCGATGATGGACCCTACATGCTCATTCATTTCATCCTCCCACAGACAGAAAGAGGAGTTTGCCCACATTGAATGTTGTTAAACGTTGCATGGCATTTTGCAGTTTTTCAGTCTTTCAGTAGATCTTTGAATCTGGCAAAGGTATGACTGTTCTTGGGAGCAGAGATTCCTAAAGTGAAGATTCATGTTTAGAGATTCTCATGCTGGGACCACACGTCTCTGAAGGACTTGCAGCTGTGGATTTTGCTGGGCTCTCTAGTCACCAGCAAGCACGCTATGGAGGGATCTGGGCAGGACTGGGGAGATGTTCAGTAGATCTTTCCAGAATCCCTGAGGGATGTGGGTCAGCGTGGCAGCAACAGAGAAGGTAAACAACAGTCTAATCTTGGAAATGTGATGAGGATAGAGTTGGTAGTGTTTCTTGGTGATTGGGAAAGAACAAGTCCCTGGTATTTTTGCTTGGAGAGTCTCAGAAAATGTTATTTAAGACTCTGAGACTGCATAAAGTCACCACAAGAATGGTTAACAAAAGGCTCAATTTAACAGAATTTTGTAGGATAAAATGCATTAACATGAACTCCAAATGTTTTAGTTAATTAAATCTCAGACACTGGAGAGAATAGCACTTACAGTAGATGGAGATGATTGAGAAACCCTGAAAGAAAACTTTAGTAAGGTTCACTGACACGGGCTCTCTTCTCTTGCATAGGCTCTCAGGAACAGTGCAGTATCCACTGGGAGGAACACTCTAGTTCTCTTGTTTATTCATACATATTTTTCTGGAAGAGAAAACCTGGAGGGTTATTATTGATAACCTGCAGTTAATTGTTCTCTTGTATGGTATCCAACTGAGAAGACCACTTAGATGTGGGTCTAAGCCAAAAGACAGTCTTTATTGGCTGGCCAGCGACTGCACAGGGTATTTGCTATCATAGTATAGCCCCTTTCTCACAGTGAGCCTTTAGGAACAAAAACCACACCCTGAGTGGACATACTTCAGTTAGCAGGAACAGTTAGCCAGAAGCAGAACTACAGAAGCCAAAAAGCAAGGTCAGCCCATTTAGAGACTTCCTCAGACCTATGGGCTTTGATGGAGTAGGTCTGTGTTCTTATTTTTGGCAGGTGGTGCTGTCTACATGTTGAGTCTTATGGTCTGAATGGTACATCCATCATGATGTCAGTTGTGCTAAGGTCTGGAGGTCTGTTACACTCTTGTGAAATTCAGTAGTGCTCTTGTCCAAGCAGAAGTGTTAAAGTGAATCCTCTGGCTGCTGACAATATTTTCTGAAACTCCATGGTCCATGTGAAACATACATCTTTTCAAAGTGGGAGGGTTTTCTTTTTCCTGAAAACAGTCTTTGAGAGCATTGAATCGGCTTTGGTCATTCCACAGATGGACTGAGTGAGGAACAGGCAGCTATGTCTGAATCTGGAACCAACTGGGACCAGCAGACTACAGTTGATGATTGCTTTGTAACAGTTCTATTCAGACACAATTCACAAACCAGAAATCACTATTCTGACATCCATAGTCCACAGGTTATTTCTTCACTTAGGCTACTGTCACTACAGCGTAACATTTCCAGTGTTCCTGACAGAAACTCTGCCCTGTAGCTTACTGTTCCCCTTTCTCCTCTCGCATAGGCCCCACAAATCACTAACCTACCTTCTAGTTCTACAGAGTTGTCTGTTAAACATGTATTTCAGATAGATGGAGTCAAATAATATGCGCTTATTTGTGTCTGATTTTTTCTCTTAATCATCAGTTTGTAGCAGATACAATATGACACTCTGACGGCTGACTAACACTCTATTACGGAGATATAACACGTTGTACTTACCCAGTCATTTGAATGGGTTGTTCCCCTTTTTTACTGTTTTGAGTAACTCTGTACCATGAGTCTTCATGTGAAGATTTTATGAGGATGGATGCTTTCATTTACGTTACCTATCAGTGGACCTGCTGGGTCATGAGGAAACTATATTTAACACAATGTAAATGTTGGCCTTTTAGGTTTGGTTTTGTTCTTCTGATTTATACATCTATCCTTATTTAATGCCATTTATTACAGGTTTTCAGGAAGCAAAATCTGGGGGGAAAAGGTAGCTTTACTATTTTACAATGTGTCATGAGTCTAGTTTCTCTGCATCCTCACAGATTATACATACACATGTACATATACATGTACACATACACATTCATATTCACATACACATAGGTATACTGCTCATCTTAGGAGTTTTGATTTGCATTTTACTCATAACTAATCGTTTCTAAACATTTTCTTGTATACTTTTCAGCTGTTTGTGTTTCTTCTTTGTAGAATTTACTCTTGTTTGTCCATTTTCAAATGGGATTAATTTGTTTTTGTTGTTGAGCTGTAAGAACTCTTTACATATTCTGGATCAATCAGATGTTTTCTCTTATTCTGTGAATTATGTTTTCACTTTCTTATGGCTTCAAGTCAAGTCCAACTAGCATTTATTGCCTTTCTAATATCCTTTTCATGTCCTCTAGTTCTTTTCAGCCTCTGAAGTATGAGACACCCAAACAGAAAATCTTTCTAAGAAGTATTCGAACTGACTAATCTATCTCACATCAACACTGTGACTTCTCCTATGTGCAGCCATTTCTCTTGACTCAATCTGTAGATGTGTCACTGACTGTCATGAACATAACACCAATGATGTGTTAAACTTGTTATGCATGTGCCATCCAGTACCCATTAGCCTATATTTACACGTATGATGATAAGGTGCATTTCTTCTTTCTCATTTATTATAGTTAGCATTTTGAGGGAGTCAGGCCTGGTGGCTCGTGCCTGTAATCAAAGAAACTTGAAAATCGTAGATACGATCACAAGTTCAAGGCCAGCCTGTCAACTTAGTGAGCCTCTGTCTCAAAAAACAAAATCAAATCAATATAACGCTGAGCGGAGAGTATAGCCCAGGGGCACAGTACTTTCCTAGAATGTACAAGTTCCTACACTCAGTTTCCAGGACCCCCTCCTTTAAGAAGAACCCCAGGTAAAGAACCACTAGACCTTGCACTTGTTCACTGCTCAACTTTATCTTGTCGGTTTCATAAAAATATTTAGGAGGGCTCAATGCATTTGCTGTTCCTACCGCCTCCGTAAGACTTCCTAAGAACTCAACTCCAGGCTGGGAATGTACCTCAGCTATACAGTTCTTACCTGGCAAGCGTGACAACGTTAATTTAATCCTCAGAACCCAAGTTCTTGGCTTTGTTTTTTTAAAAAAGAAGGAAACAATAAAACAAGTGTAGGACCCATGCATGCAACCTTAGCAATAAAACAAGTGTAGGACCCATGCAACCTTAGCACTGAGGAATCAAAGGCAGGTGGAACTCAGAGGTTCATGGGAGTCTCAGCACTAAGGACTCAAAGTATAGGTGGATCTCAGATTCACGGGAGAGCCAGCCTAGCCTATTTGGTGAATTCTTGACCTGTGAGAGATTCTTCCTGAAAAGAGAAATGTGGGGGAGCATCTGAAGAAGTATCCTTCTGATTATCTGTGTTCCCTACAAGCATCAAGACAACGTACCCATGCCCCCACGTATACACGTATACACATGTGGACATATCACAAACACATACAATAAAACTGAAATCCTACTGCAGCTATTAGAAACTTTCCCCCAAACTTAAAACCAACTCTGTAAATATAGTCAGCACATACTTTGCAATGGGCTGAATTCAGGGTTGGGATTCTGGGATGAACAGGATAGGGTGGTGCATGACCACCCTACAGAGGAAGCAAGATGCCCATCAAATGGCTCAAGTACAATAGAGTATGCATGGGCAGGAAACACGAGAGGCCAGGAGCTACCTGGAGTGGTCAGTGGTGCCAATCAGATGACATGATATTTGAGTCAACCAAAAGAGAAGAAGGTATTTTTAAGAAGAATAGAAGGAGAATCAGCAGGATTCCCGGGAAATCAAAGTGTCATCTTCCTCATTCCTTACCACCTAAAGAGCAAGTGAATCAAAACCTCAAGACTTTACAGTTTTCTCTTCGGATTGCTGATTTGTACTTGGTTAAGTTACATGACAGCAATCTCCCTTTCCAGAACGGGGTAATCTATTTAACTTTTTTTCTTTTACTTCTGTTCCTTTTTCCTTCCTTCCTTCTCTCCTTCCTTCCCCTCCCCTTGTGTCTTCACGTTCTTTTCTCTGCAGGAGTGACTAGGAAACTCTCAACAGAGTTTCTTAGGGTTAGGGGTCCAAAGCAGAAAATCACAGATGCCTCCTTCTTGGTAACCTGTCTTTCCTTATTGCTTTGTGAGGAAGTCTTTTGTGAAGGAGGAAGAAGTCTTGTCTAGATTTGATTCTTTAACATCCTGGTAGTTACAGTGGGCTTCACACCCTGCTATAGATCTTTAACTTACACATGACTTGTGGGTTTGCCATCAGGTCTGCCAGGCCCACCCCCAGAATCAAGTCATGCAGCTGTAGTGAATGATATTTTCCATTTTGTGTTTCTACACAGGCAGTCAATTCTGCAAGAGATTTTAATCCTTTAGAAACAAACACACAACAACAACAAACTGTCTGTCTTCTCTCCCAGCAAAAATCTGAGAACACACGTACATTTGTTCCTTTGTTAAGTCGTAATACTAATTTTTAATGTGGTGCCTTGGCTTAGTTAAGGATGAGTGAGTGCCTTGGGCAGTAAGCCATCTGAAGACACAAAAGTAATTCTGCCATGGAACAAGCCATTCAATCTGTCTGGAGTATTTATAGCATTTAACAATGACCCTGTTGCAGCTTTGGAAAGTATGTCCTGCTGTGTCAGCATAAAGATACAGGACCTTGTCTACCAGTTCGTCGTAAACGCAGGCATTAAATTGCCATCAGCAGTAGAAAAGCTTAAAGCACAATAGAGTTGATAGAAACCTAGCCGAGCACTGGATTATGACTTCTGCAAAGCCACTTGCTAAGTTTGTCTTAATCGTCGGTGTTCCATATTACTGAGACATTTATAATATGGCATTGCTATGTCAAAATGACCAACTGGAGGCTAATCTGCTCAGTTCTTGATGCTAGAGACACTTGATCAAAATGGTAAGGGTTGGTCATGCTTTGTAAGTATACAAGGTGATTTTTTTATTTATTTTTCTTTTTAGAAATAGGTTTGAGTGTCTGGTGTGGCGGCACACTCCTGCAACCCTCTTGGGGGCTGGAGGAAGGATTGTTCAGGGTCAGCTTGCTACCCGGCAGGCAAGACCCTGCCTCAGTAAAAAGAAGCAGGGAGCAGATATGTTATTCTCAATTATAAAGGAGATAAATATTCTACTTGAGTACATAGTATTTGTTATTTTGTTTTTATTTTGTTAGTTGTCTTTGTCTTGAGAGTTTATGTGGACAAGGTCTCTTCCTGTGCAGCCATCAGATTTTACCATCGATTCCCAGGTGGCTCCCAGCTGCTCAGTGCCACCCACGCAGCAGTGCTATAAATAGCCCAGGCAAACCAGGCAAAGCCCAGCACTGAGGAGGGGAAGTGCACAGCAAGTCGCACCCATAACCAAGATCTACCTTTTATTGTTACCTTCTGGGAAAGGAAAAATTTGTTTTCTCCATTGAGTACTAGGTATATCCTACCATACTGAGAGCAGGCCCGTACTCAGAGACAGGTGGCCAACCAAAAAAAAAATGGATTCCGTTGTTTGACACATTGTTGTGAATGTGCTTTTAGTTTTGAATATTTTTGTTTTATTGTTTTTGTTTGGTTGATTTTTTAATAGTTTGTTTAAATATTTAATTTAAAATATTTTTAAATAAAAAGTTTAGTTTAAAAAATTTTGATTTAGGGTTTTTTGTTTTGATTTGGTTTTCTTTTTTTCTTTTCTTTGAAGGAAAGAGAAAGGACATGAAGTTGGCATATGAGAGGAGTTGGGGGAGGGGAAAGAATATGACCAAAATCGATTACATAAAAATTTTAAATAAAAAGTTCAAAGTATCTTATACAAACTTCATATAAACCGCAGCATAATTCTTGTAAGCCATACTACACATGCTGAATTGCTACATCATTAGTGGCTTGGATACATGATTTACCCCAAAACTGCTGGATTTACCTCATCAAACTGCAGGATTCCATTTATATCCCTACCAGTGAGGCAAATTGCCTTGTCAACAATTGATATTTGAATTTCAGATTTCTGTTGCTCTAACAGAAGCAGGAGCATTTCTCCCTCTTCCCTCCCCTTTCTCTCCCTCCTCCCTCCCTTTCTCTTCCTCCTCCTTCCTTTCCCTCCGGCCTCTTTAGTTACCAAGGATGGTGAGCATCTCCTTACATGTTTGCTCTTTCACTGGGCTAATGGCACTTTAGCTGGCTAATTACACTCAATTTTTTCCACTTGCCTTCCCTCTCAGTCATGGGTTCCTGCTAATTCTCAATGCATATCATCATCATCATCATCATCATCATCATCATTGGTTTAGACCTTCTAGTTTGACACCTGCTTGTTAATTCCATTAAGCCATTTATTGAACAGAAATTCTTTACTCCATGGCTTGCTCTTTTTAGCTTGGAGAAAATTTCAAAGCCTAGAAGTTATTTGCATTTCTTTTTACAATTTCTTTTTAACATCTAGACCAGCAGTTCTCAACCTGTGGGTTGTGACCCCTTTGGCAGTCAAATAACCTGTTCACAGGGGTCACCTTGAAAGACCCCCAAAGTGAGAGCCCCACTCAAGTTTCAGGATGGTATGCACCCAAGGACTCACGAGAGACCATCTTGATGCAAGCACATGAGGTAGTTTAATGGCAGAGCTCCGGGTCAACACATATTTCACGCAGGAGAGAGGGGAGTCGACCCGGAGGCCCAAAAGCTTGAGGCTTTTATAGGCAAGAGTTGGGGAGAGCAGGATATTTTCTCGCGGTTACACATGATTGGTTGTTTTATATTTTTGAACATCAGCAGGCTGTATAAGCGGAGCAGGGCAGAGCACAGTTCCTGTGGGCGGATGCTTTTCTAAGCTAGCAGAACATCTGGTTAAACCTAAACTACGATTTTCTGGAACACCGAGAGGACCCAAAACGAGGGGGAGGGGGAAGGATGGAAGAACACTAGATGGCCCATTACTCATTTGGACATGCCCAAGGCATGTCCCTGTTCTTTTAAGGATGTCCTTGCATATTTTTTTTTATCTTTTATGGCCAGCCAGTTTCTGGGATGATTTAACAGGCCTTTGTCTTTTGTTCTGTAACTCCACATCCTTTGTGACTGATTAACTGGGCCTCGGGCTAACAAACCTGCAGACTGGCATTTTTAACTATTTAGGTTAGGGAAAGGGAATCACAGGGCCCTGTTATTTTTATTAGCTTTGGGTCTATTTTAAAATTTTCTTTCAACCTCAGACCATCTGAAAATATAGCTGTTTACATTAGAATTCACAACAGTAGCAATATTACAGTTGTGACGTAGCAACTGAAGTAATTTTGTGATTGGGGGTCAGCACAGCATGAGGAACTGTATTGGGGTCACAGCATTAGGAAGGTTGAGAACCACTGACTTTACATTTGAATCAGTAATGCCTGTGCAGTTGAAGCTTTGGGCACAGCAGGAGGTCAATTCTTCATTCTTTATATATTGAATGGGTTTTCTCAGCAGACTCTATGGGACAGCCAGCCATTTCCACACCGAACTGTAGTAGCACCTTTGTCAGCTCCTCAGCATCTACTCCAATGATTCCTCTTATGAACACCTAATTCTCTTTCATTGATGTGTGACTCCTGTATCAGAACCACATTTATTTTTATCTTTGTCTCAATACTCCCCAGAATCTGCTTTTTCCCCTTTCTGTAACTGGCTACATTTTACATGGTTTTTTCTTTTTAAGGTGAATTGTAGAGTACAGTGTTTAGATTGTTACCCTGAACATTTACCTGGAGGGAATGGTCATCATTACACAGTTAAGTTTCTCATTCATGCGTGCCTTATATACCTGGCTTTGAGTCTTCGTGGCAGGGGGCGCACTTGGAATTCAAGGTTATTTACTTAAAGTCTTTGTGCCTTGTCAGGTTAATTTCAGTAGTCTCAGTTGCTGTGTAAATGCAGTAAAATTCTCACTGGATATTCTCAGTAAAGAGGAATGGTGTATGTGTGTGTGTGTGTGTGTGTGTGTGTGTGTGTGTGTGTGTGTGTGT
>JANHMN010000022.1:1905535-1934459 GCA_030674055.1 Rhabdomys pumilio | reverse complement strand
TGTGTGTGTGTGTGTGTGTGTGTGTGTGTGTGTGTGTGTGTGTGTGTCTGTGTCTGTGTGTTTTGGACCTTTGAAGACTTCTGTAGACATGATTATAACATTCACCCAGTGACGATGCTCAGTCTCTCCTTACCTGGCAGGGATGGATGCATTGTGATGCTATATTTACATATGCTTACACACTGCTTTCTTCTCTGATTGCATTGACTGTGACCTCCGGTATTACACTGAGTACAGGGGGTTCAATACTTGTTTTATTTCTTTCAATAAAAGAAACACATTCAAAGCTTCTCCACTAAATACTATGTGAATGATTTGACTGATAGTCTTTATCAAAGAAATTTCCTATATTTCTACCTCTATAGCATTTTTAGTCACATGTTTAATTTTAGGTACTTTATCTGTATCTATTAATAAAACCATGTGATCATCTTTTGGCCAATCAGTGCTGTGAATTATATTGGCAGATTCCCTAACATTAAACCATTTTGTCCTTTTGAAATAAAGCATTGAATTTGCTTCCATACATTTCAGTATCTGTTGATTCACTAAGATTTATTTGTAACTTTGGCATCCACATTAGTATTAGTTAAAAATAATTATGAACATTTGCCCATATCAGACACTAGCCAAGGACATGGTGTGTGTTTAATCACCTAAGCCTTATGATAGCCATGTACACTGAATTTTATCATGCTTGTAGCATTAATGGTGACCCCTTGCTGAGGTTTGGTGAAGCTGCAGTCTGACTCCACTGGGCTGGGCCTGGCAGACTTTTTGCCTTACACTGTGTGTCAGTGACTAAAAGTAATCTACAATTACTCTTTCTTCTACTGGCCTCCCATTTTGAAATCAAGACTGTACCTATGGGATAGACTGACCTGGGTCGTTTTCTGTCTTTGTTTGCTTTTGGAGTAACTTGTGTAAAAGAAGTATCTGATCTTTGAAAGCATGGTAGAACTGAAGCGAGAAACTACCTGAGTTTAAGGGTGTCCTTCACGGAGGAAGCTTTCCACTACCATTCCAGTGTCATTCCTAATGGCCATTGTTCCATGCAACCCTTTGATGACACTTTTTGTACACATTTTAGTATTTTTTTATATTTTATATATTTTTACCAAATGTATTTGTTTATTCTGGTTTCAAATTGTCAGCCTAGAGTTGCTTGCAGTACAACTTGGGATCTCTCTTATGTCTACAGCTCTTTGTCTGGCTTCCATACTGTGTTTTATTTCTTTAAAAAAACAAAAGGGCAGCTCATCCTCATGCTCCCACTCTTTTCTTGCTGTCTCCTAACACTGGTGTTATGGCTGCTTTTGTAAGTTGGAAGCACAGAAGATTTGTTACACTTTCCTATTTCCTCAACAGATGTATTAAAAACACAGTTTGATACACGTTTTTACCATCATTCAGACTGAAGTGTTTTCTATTTTCTTGTGAGTTTTAGTTCATTACTCTTTGATTGGTTGAACAGTGTTGATTCATGGCCAGATGAATTAAGTTTTAATTGTGCTCCAGCAGGTATTGATTTGGAGGAATGTCTCCTACATGCCTGAAGAAAATGAAGTGTCTGCTAACTGTTGGACATAAAGTTTTTTCTTAGTTTGAACATATTATGATATTTAAATTGTATTCACTAATTTAATGTGTTTGATCTGAGCTTCAGTGCAGGCTTTAAATTTCTAATTTCAATTTTTGATTGGTCTTTTATCTCATGATTTCATCAGTTGGATCTTTACCAAATTGAGAGTCTAACTTGCATCCCCACATAGTAAACCTATGGAATGCTTGAACAAATGCTCTCACCAAAGAGAGGCTTCTGCTGTTATGGGGGCTAAAGTTGACCTTGCAGCCTCTGAATAACCTCACACTAAAGTCACCTCCACTGTCACCCACTATTTCTGCCTCTCTGGGAACTTCTCTCTGTCTTTACCGTGGACATTGAGGGAATGCTTTGGTGTTGTGCTAGAAGGTTAGTGTTGCCCAGGAAGACTGTATTGCTTTTTTTCTACCTCTAGTATTCTCTCCCACAGGAGTAAAGGGCAGGGAGAAAGTTGCATGCTGGTCATTCCCCCACTTTTCAGCTCTACACGGACGTTTGCAGTCCACACTGGACTTCAGCCACTCTCCTGAAAGACTTCACCAGTTTGCAGATGAGTTTCTGAGATGTCCCATCCTCCTTTGCTTTTCTTTGCCATCCCTGGGGTTAATTTCTGGGTGGGACCTAGCAGCTGGTATAGGTTCACAGTGTCGTCAGGCTCTGTTGAACTAAGAAGCTAGAAATGTACATCCAAACTCTAAATTAATCCATCTTGTTGGGAGCTTAGCAACCAATTTTAAGTGGCAGAGAAGATATAAGGAAACCATAAGAATTTTATTTTCAACCTGAAACTTTGAAATTATTAAGACACCATAAAGCATTTTCTCGGTTTAACTGGTGTGTTTCAGTGATTTTGCATCATGTACATCTCCAGCAGTATTCACAGAAGTCTACAATTAGTGTTTCTTGAAAAGATATTTAAGTGCCCTTTGTCATGTGAGATGTGTTTAGATGAGAGTGCTGTGAATGTAAACACACACACTGGCTGTATCTCCGTTCCATTTCTATGGTATTTGCTAATCTTTTACATCCACAGGAATAATTTGCCCCTTCTTCTCTTGTGTCTCAGTGATGTTCTTGTTTCCAGATAAGCCATTTCCTGAGCCGTGTGTGTGTGTGTGTGTGTGTGTGTGTGTGTGTATTATGTGTATTCATATGAACTCAGGTACATGCATGTTGAGGAGTTATCTGTGCGCACGTATGAAGATGGAAGCCAGAGAACAACCTTTAATGTCGTTCCTCAGGGATTAGCCAATGTTTTTTGGTTTGGTTTGGTTTGGGTTTGAGGTTTGGGATTTTTGTTTTGTTGTTTGTTTGTTTGTTTGTTTGTTTGTTTTTGACAGGGTCTCACTATGTAGCCATAGCTGGCCTAGAACTGGCTAAATTGACCAAGCTGGCTTTGAATTCAGAGAGGCCCACCTCTGCTGGGATTATGGTGTGCTCTATCATACCCAGTCCACCTCCCTCCAATGTTCCCAGAGTCAGAGTATTTGAATGACCCGAAACTTGCCCAGGCCAGTGTCTTAGTTAGGATTTTATTGCCATGAAGAGATGTCACAGCCACAGCAACTCTTATAATGGAAAACATTTCATTGAGGCTGGCTTATAGTTTGGAGGTTTAGCCCATTATCATCATGGCAGGAAGCATGGTGGCATGCAGGCAGATATGGTACTGGAGAAGGAGCTGAGAGTTCTACATTGGATCTGTAGGCAGCAGGAAGAGATTGCCACACTGGGCTCGGCTTGAGCATCTGAAACCTCAAAGCCCACCCACAGTGATATACTTCTTCCAACAAGCCACACCTACTCCAGTAAGGCCACACCTCCAAATAGTGCCACTCCCTATGAGACTATAAGGGCCATTTTTATTCAAGCCACAACAGCCACCAAGCCCTAAATATCCAGCTTTCTCCACCTCCCCAGCTCTGGGATTGCAAATATGTACCTCCATGCCCTTATGCCTTGCTTTTTCCAGAACATGATCTCTGGGAATGAAACTCAGCTCTTGTTCTTGTATGGAGAGCCTTTTACTGGCTGAATTGTCTCGTCAGCCCCTGATCAACTGTTTTTATTGGCCTGCTAGGATTACTTTCACTAAGAATTGACTGTAATAAAATCAAAAATACTCTTATTTTTAAAAAAAGAAATAGTGAATATCTAATTGAGGAATAGGAGTAGAGTCCTATAATGCTTGGCTAAGGAGGCAAAGGACCGTGGGGACTCTATACTGAGAAACGATATTTAGAATTAAAGTTTCAGTCTTGCAGACCTTTTACCTATATATTATGGTTTTCCCATTTTGTGTTTTTATGGGCTTGGGGGGCTTTGGGGGGGTCCTTGTGCATTCTCCTTGTTATTTTTCTCAGTTTCTAATTATTGTTATTATTATTAGTTTGCTTGCCTATTTGTTTTCTAAAAAGAGAGAGAAAGAAGTCATGGAATTGTGTAAATGGGAAAGACCTAGAAGGGGTGGGGGAAGGAGAAACTGTGGTCAGAATATATTGTATGAAAAGGAAGAACATTCTCAACTAAGAAAGAAAGGAAGAAAGAAAGAAAGAAAGAAAAGAAGAGGAGGAAGAGGAAGAGGAAGCAGCAGCAGCAAAAGCAGGAAGGAAGGAAAGAAGGTTATTTTCAGGACTCCAGTAGACCACTTTCTTTCAGACACGCCCTTTTTTAAGCAAGTAATAGTGTGGACAAAGAAAGGGAACTGAGAGTCGGTCTGTTCCCGGGCAGATTCCATTGGAACAAAGGCATCTTTGGCTGCATCACCGTGGGGCATCTCACTTCCTGTTTGGCTGAACTTGCTGACCTGCTGTGCTATAGACGGCTCCCCGTGGACACTCAGGGTGTCTTTTGTCCTGTGCAATTTTCTGTGGCAACATTGTTTGGAACATCATAGTGGAAAGCCACAGAGAGAAACCATCTCTGGATGGCAGCACTCCAGAGTATTGAATGGAGCCTGGAGTCCGGAGTTACTGTTTCACACTGGGAAGTGAAAGCTGGGAGCCAAGTCGATTAAATGAGCACAGAACTGCTCACAAACATTCCAGTAGATGCTGAAAAGATGAACTGTGCAAACACTCGCTTTTGCTCTTAAACAGCACTTTCTTTGCCATATCAGTCTCCAGGGATGAAGTACCATAGGCTGGGTGCCTTGAGCCACAGAGATTTGTTTCTCACAGACCTGGAGGCTGAGAAGGTCAAAAGCAAGGTGCCAACAGAACTGGTGTCTAGTGAGACTTGTTTACTGGTTTGCAGCTGCTCACATGTCGGAGCAGAGGAAGCCCTCACATTCTGTTTATAAAGGCACTAAACCACTCACAGTCTTCTCCCCTTAGGATCCAATTACATGGCAAGGCCTCACCTTTTAATGTTGTCATTTCAGACATTTGGACCTTAGCATATGCAGTAGAGGATATAAGCCCCACTGGGTAGCCAATATGTTCTTCTGAAGGTTCACTCCTAGTGACCTGCCTGCTTCTGCTTGGGTCCCCTAGTAAATGAGTGCCATTGAGACCTCAGCAGCCAGTTTGAAACCCTTTGTTGTCCTCCAGTGCCATAGGAACAGAACCCAAGCTTCTTACTGAGCTGCCCCACCTTTCCTCATCTCTACCACTTAGCCCCAACATGGGCCTCGTGGGTCTCTAGCATGCAGTTGTTCTGACCCCAGGTCTCCTTTTGCACAATGTGGGGTGGGGCTCTTATCCATCCATTCTTCTGTCACTCTTGCCAACCACTTCCCCATCCTCAGCCTCCATGTCCCAAGTGCTGGAATCACATTCCCAGCCTGTGCCAGGCGAGTGCCTACCATCTAAGCTACATACCCACCCACCCCCCATCTTTTCATGGCTTTGACTTGGTAGTCCATTCTCAGATTACATGTCATCTAACAGAGGACCGTGTGATCATTGAATTCATTGCCAGCTCACCAGGGTTTTGGCCTGTACATTAGTCTCTTTCAGTTATTCCTCTAAGACAATCCGACTGTGTTTATGGGTTGTCTTTCCTTGCTAGGTCTTTGCCCCACTTACAGTGGGAAGTCTGCTTATTGATCTGCATGCATCTGCTGAAGGACTGCCCTGGCTATCCCCTGACTTGTGCTTGGGCAAAAAGTCAGAGAGCCGTCGTGCTTCTAGGAGATTGCCTGTAGACGCTGTTCTTCTGTACGAAAGGGATATTCGGGCATTTTATGCAAAACCCCCTGTTCCCAGATAAGGATGAAGTCTTAGGGCACCAAAGAGAATGGTAGAATCCTTTATCAGGGATGCTCAGGAGGGAGTTGGAAATTTTTCACTAGCATCTTTGCTTCAAAAATTAAAGTTAAGACAAAGATGTTAAAATGATTTGTCCAATATTTAAATTAATATGCAGCAAAACCAGGAGTTGAGATGCATTAGTGAAACCATACAGATGCATGTGGGAATCTTGGCTCAGGATAACAAAACAGGAAATTCATGCACTCCTTCCACCATCCCACTAAGGTGGTAGAAATAAACTTTAGACCAGTGGTTCTCAGTCTGCGGGTCGTGAGTCCTATGGGGTCAAATGACCCCTTCATAGGAATTACCCAAGACGCTGGGGACTATCAAATGTTTACATCACAATTCATAAAGTAGCCAAATTACAGATATGAAGTAGCAAAAAAAAAAATAAGTTTATGGTTGGGGGTCACCACAACTGAAGACTGTATTAATGCGTTGCAGCGTTAGGAAGGTTGGGAGCCACTGGTTCAGACAATAAGTTACTGTAAATACTGGAAATGTGGAGTAGTGAATTCAGTGGACAAGTTCAGAACACCCAAACAGCAGCTCACAGGTAAGGCTGGTAACAGGACATCAGTGGGAGCCAGGCCAGGGCAACAGCTGTAGCTGCAGTTCTTCCCAACGGGGCAGAGACCCCTGCTTGACGCAGACTGTGGCAAAGCAAAGCATGCTGGCAGAAGCTCCCCACAGGCCTAGTGAACCCTGAACAAGAGGGTTCAAAGTCACCCTCACCCCCAAGTGGGCAGAAAGAAGCATGAGTTCTTTGACTAACTACAGAGAATTCTTTCTAGCGAAAGGTGTCTGTCCTATCAGGGAGGATATTAGTGGGGGAACCGCCTCCTCTGGGACGCAGTGACAGTAGGGACCAAGAGAATTCTCCACAGCAGGCAGAGAAGAGAGATGAAAAGAGACATTCCTCTTCAAGGATAGGATATTCTAAACACTTTCCAAACATTTCCCTCTTTGCTCTGGTAAAGGGGAAACTATCTATCCCTTGTAATTGTCCCACCCAGCCATGTTTCTCAGCCTGACTACAGGTAACTCACCTAAGGAGCTTTAAGACAACGCAGACAGCCTCCCAATGTAATGACCATTAACTTTACCGTGATGCAAAAGCAAGACACCATACTTGGAGTGGTGAATTAGATCTCCTCCTGGGCAGGTAGATTGTGGTCCCATCCTCTGGGATCTAAAGGGAAGAGCAAGTTGCCTTCCCCTGTCAGCTGTGTGACCACAAGGGCAGCAGTTTGTATCCTGTATTGATGAGCTAGGTGTCAGTAGGGTAGGTGCCCTGTGCACTCTTGACATAAGGTATTCCCAATAACGGTGGGTTTAACAAGCCATAACCTCAATGGGAGCCAGACACCATTGTCTTAATTTTTGCTGATTCAGTTAGTCTAGACTGGAGCCTGAAGATAGCTAAAGATAGGTCATAGATCTATCACAGATCATCACAGATCAATGAAGACATACCAGAGATGAGATGTGCAGGTGTGGCTGGTGTTGACAGCCATTCCTTTGTGGAGAAACCTATGTTAGAAAAGTTTACAAAATGAGGCACACACCATACAGACACAGTGCGATGAGATTTCAGTCTGTAAAGAGACAACTCTGTTAGGAGACTCTGAGGTAAGAAGAATAACAAGTGAATACCGACTCCATAACTCCATCTCAGCAGCAGCAGTGTACATGTGAAGCCAAACAGAAGATCTCAGATTTGTGTGGAGAAATGTTCTCGGTCTCCTACACCAGTATTTATATGTGAAGGAAAAATCAAGGTACTGTTTTAAGTTCTCTGTACCTCAGATAAAAATAAATTACAAAGGAAGCTATCTTGCTAAGAAAAAAATCAAGGAGAATAAAACATGAAGAGAAGTGGTAGCTGAGTTTTATCTTTGAAAACCAAAGAAATGAGAGCCCAAGGGGACAGCTCACAGGGTAAGGTGATTGTGCACAAAGGCTGCAGTTTGGATCCCCGGCCCCCATCTATAACGTGGGTGTGACTGCCCATGTTTTATCCCAACCTCCAGAAAGTGAAGCTATGGGATTCCAGAGCAAGATGGTGTCTGAGTCAGGGTTTCTATTCCCGCACAAACATCATGATCAAGAAGCAAGTTGGGGAGGAAAAGGTTTATTCAGCTTACACTTCCACATTGCTGTTCATTACCAAAGGAAGTCAGGACTGGAACTCAAGCAGGTCAGGAAGCAGGAGCTGATGCAGAGGCCATGGAGGGATCTTACTTACGGGTTTGTTTCCCCTGGCTTGCTCAGCTTGCTTTCCTATAGAATCCAGGATTACTAGCCCAGGGATGGCATCACCCACAAAGGGCCCTCCCCGCTTGATCACTAATTGAGAAAATGCCTTACAGCTGGATCTCATGGAGGTATTTCCTCAACTGAAGCTCCTTTCTCTGTGATAACTCCAGCTTATGTCAACTTGACACACAAAACCAGCCAGCACAGATGGCTAGCCAGACTAACCAACAAACAACTCAGAGCTCAGCTAGAGAGAGACTCTGCCCTTAGATACAAGGTGGAAAACCATGGAGGAAGACAGGCCTATATACACATACAGCCACACTCATGTGAGAGGATGCATGCACACAGGTGCACACCTCATCCCAACATCCACGTGTGAAAACGCGGAAGAAAGTCTAGAGTGGCCTAACAGATGTTCAAGGTTGTCTGCTGATGGAGTAAGCCAGAGATTCTTCCCTTTCAGGAGTCTAACATACTGATTTTTAAATATGATCTAAGAGATGATACTATGTTGTCCTATACGTAGGGTATTTATTGTATACTATTCTGGATCTTGTTTGTCATGCAGTGATTTTGGATAATATAAAATGTCAGATTATTATTTAGTTATTCTGTAATTCTGCGAATATCATAAACTTTAGAACCACCCAATGAATAAGCCAGAAAAGCCTTAATTGTGGCTCCTGGAGACACTCTGACTCTTATAAAAGCTAGACACCAGAATTGATGCGCAAAGCCAGTGCCTAGAAAGAAAATGAATGGCGGCGAGAGTGCCTTAGGTCTTTAAACCGCACTGCACCCATGATCTCTGGGTCACTGACAGTCAGCTCAGCTTAACACAGCTGCAAGCACAAGACGCATTCAGCAGCAACCGAACTTCAAGGTCTGAACTGTGAGCTTTCCATTGATTGCTTTGGAAGTATCATACAGGAGTAATGTGCTCACATCACTTCCACCCTCCCTCTCCACGCTGACTCTTCTAGTGTCTCCTCACTCTCAAATTCATGCCTTAGTTTTACACGTTTTATATAAAAGTTATTAAACAAAATGGACAAATCTGTTAATAGTTGTGAAACGTATCATTTAATGAATACTAATAACCATAAGTGAAAAACAGAAAGACCATGGTGATGATGGTGATGATGATGATGATGATGGAGGAGGGAGGGAGAGAGGCAGGCTTGCCTTTATTTTAACCATGTGTTCTTCCTCTGGTGTGTGACCAGTCCTTTGCAAGGTGGACATTTATTGTATATTTGAAGCCCTCAGAAATTCAGCCACCAAAACTGTCAGCAACTAATTCAAAACAGTCCCCGATAATAAGAACTGCACAAAGACTAGCAAAACACGGGGACAGTCTTCCTCACGACAGCAACAGAAAGCCCAAGAAGAGGAAATCAGATAGGTAAACAGTCTTTTTAACGGCAGACAAAAGCCAAGAGCACTTTTAATGAGAGCGACTACCTGAAACTGAGGTCAGGGAATAAGAGGAGGCTTCAGAGTGGCAGCCACAGTGCTGGGCACCGAGCCTGGCAGGAAGTGGGGCCAACAAGCAGGTCAGCAATGGCCTCACCTGGCAGGGGAACAAAGAATGTTTTCAGGAGTTGTGGTTAAAACTCTCACTGTGACATCTACTCCACGGCAGCTGCGTCTCAGGAAAGTGTCTTAGGACTGGCCAGAAAGTGTAGCCTAACTCAACATCTTCCAATTTTACATAACTAATTACATATAAATCAAATATATATAAATATTTGAAAAGAAAAAGAAGAAAGGGGAATCCTAGTTCTGGATACTTAATAAACAACATTTATGCTGACCTTATTATTTCAAGACACAAAGTTTGCTTTTCCATGTCACTCAGACTACACACGTACCATTTTCATGTTCCTTATCTAAGGTTGAGTTGGAAGTAGATTAAAAAAATAAGCTGTGGCTGTTAATATATGAAAGTTAATGCCACCTTTGTCCACATTTAAACAGATTAAGGTAATCATTCAGTGGGAAGACAAGAGAGAAGTGCCAGTTAGCAATTTCCCATTGGAGGAATGCAGGATTAAGTTTGGAAGGCCTCACAGTATAAACCGAGAGGTGCTGGGAGAAGCAGGCTTGAGTTGGCCGGATTATATTCTATCCAGTGTATCTCCTGAGTATTTTGAGTCACTCGACTTTCGGTATCTTCTACAGAAACAAGCTCTACCAGTCTCAGAACTAAAGCCTTATTGTTCCGATCCTTCCTCCCATGGCCTGTACCTTTAAATGTTGAATAGCCAAACCATATAACTACAGATTCTATTAGGTAAAAGATACAGGGGGACTGCAGATCACATGGACTGCAGTGGACTCCTGTGACCTATCACTTTAACCACAGGGTCCTTGGAGAACTGAGACAGTATCCATTCTTCTCTCCCACATTTCCAGAACTTCTGTCTATTCTTATTTCATTATTTTATGCATGAGTGTTTTGCCTGCATATATGTCTGTGCACCACATGCATGCAGTGCTCAAAGGGACCAGAAGAGGGCACCGGATCCCTGGAACTGGGGTTGCAGATGGTTGTGAGCCACCATGTGAGCGCTGGAATCTGAACGAAGGAGGCCCTCTGCAAGAGCAGCCAGAGCGTTTACCCACGGAGCTGTTTCTCCATCTGTGTTCAACTCCATCTGTGTTTTCAGTACCAAGTATGAAGCATGTGTGTTTTAAGGACTTCTGACTTTTGGGTTCTAGGAAAACATTTGTTCCACAGAAATAAACTGTTGTGTTCCTTTCACGACAAATCAAATTCCTAAATCTTGAGGAACAGTAAACCGTAAAGGAAACAAAAATCATGTAAGAAACCACTGAGGGCCAGGCCTGAAATTCTAGCACTTGAAAGACCCAGCACGAGGAGTTCAAGGCCTGCCTTGGTTACATGATACATGAGACCCTGTGTCAAAAAACAAAACAGCAAAAGAAGAAAGGGAAAAGTGAAACACTAAGTACTTGATCTCTTATTAGAGAATTCTCGTAGGTCAGGCTTTAAAATGTTCTAAGGTCTGCTGTGGTAAATCTATGCATGTAATGGTCTAAATTATAGGCAGAGGGACAGAGTTTAACACTGCGTCTATAGTTTTGGATGATGAGGATAAAACAGAGAGGCAGAGAAGATAAAAAGGATCGCATTAGATGCACATTCTATAAATGCAAAAGTATACAGATAGAAATACCATCTACAATGAAGTCACCTGGGGTAACCATCACCAACATTTCAACAGTTTGCCTTCAGTCCTATTTCTGTGAAGGCTTAGATTTTTCAAAACCTGCTTTAATAAGGGTTCTTAAGTGCTTTAACCTCCCTTCTATCCCACCACCCACCAGAGGCAGTGGAAGGGAACGGTTAATAGGGCAAAGGAGAATGTGGATCTGCTTGTGACAGTTCTTGGGGGCGATTCCAATCTGTTGTCAGGAGAGCAGCGGCTCAGTTCACATGAGTCAGCAGTGTTAGCTCAATCCACTCACAAACACCTTTCAGAATCAGCCACGGCAGGTCAGTCCTGAAGAAGCCATGAGGCTGCCAACCTCCACAAGTCCACAGAAGATGCAAGAAGACCATGGGATATCATGAGAAGCTCTTTGGTGCATTTCTCTCTAGGAAGTCAGCAAAGAAAGCAAGGCGAACCAATGCCACAGCATTGTCACTGTGTGTTGGATTATGTGTACATTATTTCCAAACATCATGTGTCCTCTCTAGAGTCTGCTCTAGCAAACTGTCACATACCCCCTTTCCAGGCAGCTTCCTTTAAAACATCACATGTCTGTTCTCAGCAAAATATCCTCTCATAAGACAGGATAAAGCATATTATAAACCCTGTATCTAGGGCCATGGAAAATTAGAACTACCCTTGTATTTTATTGCATAAATATATTGATCATTTTAAATTAATGTAAGAGTGGCTTTCCTACAAATGGCAACTTCTGTCTCTGTCCATATACAATTTATATTCACAGAACTTTAATACAGTGTTTATATGAGTTACTTTGGAATTGCTCTTCTAAAAGAAAGCAGGAGAGCTGATCAGATGACTTAGTTGGTACAATAGCTTTCTATACAAGTCTGGCTACACAAACTTGATTCCCTAGAATCCACATTAAGGCAGAAGGAGAGAAATGACTACACAACTATCACCTCCATATACCTGCAATGACATACGCATTCCCACACTCACACCTCCACATACACACAGTGGAGTGCACACTCCTGCACTCACACCTCCATAGACACACAGTGGCATGCACACTCCTGCACTCACACCTCCATATGCACACTCCTGCATCACACATCCACTCCATGCATGCATATATTATCCTTGTGATCCAATTTCTCCCTTTCCAAACTCTGGGAGCCAACATGATTCAGATACTTTCTAGAATTCACCATTGAACTCAAGGACTGAGATAGATTTAGATACATAGTCCTTGTGCATCAGTTACACGTGTAGAGCAGACCCGAGGGCCTGTGGGTGTGCATGAGCATGTGAGAGTGTGTGCACACATGTATACACACACACACACACACACACACACACACAGAGAGAGAGAGAGAGAGAGAGAGAGAGAGAGAGAGAGAGAGAGAGAGATCTCTAATTGATGTTAAAAGGGATCTTGTTATTTTGGATTTTGCACAATATCAATCAAACATATTTTGCAGCCGTTATCTACTTTGCAAGACTTTTGTCTTCACAAACAACAGAAAATGTTCCATGTATCCAAGAGCAAAGCTGCCAGGAGGCAGAGTCAAGGGCTTTCTTAGGGACTTGGTTGTTCCATCAGGAGTGCTCTCAGCTGCCATGGTGACAGGTACCATGGAGACAGCCATGCTTTGTCAGATGCATCCCAGAGGATTTGGGTATGCAGCCTTGGGGGAGAATTGCACTTTTGCTACACTGTTGAGATTGTAACAATATGCAAGCCTTATTTTAGACTCTGGATCTAGGGTTTGTTTTAAATATTTGTTTGCTTATTGGGGTGAAATTACCTGCATGCATATAGTACAATATTCCCATAGAAGTCAGAAGACAGCTTGTAGCTAGTAAGAGTTATTTTTTGCTTTTACCATGTGAGCTCCAGGGGTTGAACTCTATTTGTCAGGCTTGACGGCAATTGCCTTCACCCTATGAACCATCTCGCCAGTCCACCAGCTCTTCTTTCCCTTCCTTCCTTCCTTCCTTCTTTCCTTCCTTCCTTCCTTCCTTCCTTCCTTCCTTCCTTCCTTCCCCCCTTCCTTCCTTCCTCCCTTCCTTCCTTTTATCCTTCATTCCTTCCTCCCTTCCTTCCTCCCTTCCTCCCTTCCTCATTCCTTCCTCTTCTGTCTGTCTGTCTGTCTGTCTGTCTGTCTATCTGCCTTCCAGCCTTCTTTTCATGTTACACATGTGCAACAAACAAGCAAACCTAATAGAGCCAAAACAAAAATAAGAAAAGGTTACAATATTCAATCAAATATCTATGTGGAATCTACAGAAAACTGTATCATATTCAGGATACCTGGGAACCTTCAGATGCCTTTGGCAATAGGTAACAATTGCAGTGTGAATAATTCAAGTCCCTAGGTAGCCTCCAACTTTACTTTAATGACACAGTTTATGTCTCATTAGTCTGACCAAGGTTAATTCTGACCATGTTAGTGCGTATACCCTGCGCCCCATTTTTTCCATTTAAACCTGAAAGTTACATATGACTGGTGCTTTACAAGTATGGTTGTTTATGGTAGAGAAGCGGGAGGTACAGAACAGAAATGGAGACCTCACAATCTTATAGGCTGGGCTAAAGTTTATATAGTAACCATTAGTTACCATACTTTCAACATTTTCCGAACACTGACACAGTAGCAAAGCTAAAGCCCAAATCAGAAGTCCTGGGGTTTTCACCTGTGGCTCTGGGTGATGGCTAGCCATGACAAAGCCGGCTCCAACACTCTCCATGCTCGCCTGGAGAACCTAGCATACTTCTCCCCAAACCTCTCAAGCACTCAACAATTTCACTAAACCACAATGCTCCCAATAAAACATCAGGTCACAGCTCTGGTTGGCTTTTTCTATCTGCTCTGTCTTTTCCAAATACCATTCTGCCTCACAATCTAATCTTTCTCTCTTCAAACTCCAGGAGACAACATGATTCAGATGCCCTCTGCTGACTCTTAGAATTCACCCTTGAACTCAAGGACTGAGATAGATTTATATACATAATCCTTGTACTTCTGTCTGTGATCTTGAAAGTTACATGTGCAAAGAAGGACCCAGGAGCCTGTGAATGGCAGATTCCTAGTCCCCACTTCTGAGTTTGTAAGCCATCCAGAATCCAGTCATTTTACTAAGGTCCTCTGATGTTTTTGAAACTGTTAAGCTGAAGGCTGAGAAGTTGAAGAAGCAACGCCCTAGCCTTTCCCATACCTGCAGTCCAAACACGGTGGAGACAATGAGATTCCTGCTTCTGTGCCTGGTTGCCCAGCATAGAGCCTTAAGCTCTGAGGCCCCAGCATGGGAAAAGCAGCAAGCCTTCAGTACTCACAAAGGAGGAGGCAGAAAGTGCTAAAGGATACAGAAGGCTGCCCTTGAGCGTCTTATCTTCTGAGCCAGAGTGTGTTATCTGCAACAATCCGGGTGTGTAAATCCACTTTCATTTCTCACACTGTAGAACTAAGACATACATTGAACAAAAACCAGTCCCAAGCTCTTGAAGCAAGAGTAATTTGGGCTTTATATTTGCTATCAGAAGGTCAGGAAAAAATAGTTAAAATAATTGTACCTAGAGGCTTTATCAATAGCATGTAATCTTTAAGTAAAACTTCAGAGAAAAGACCCCTTTTCATACTTCCATTGCAGCCCCCTCTACCACTAGGCGCTGGCTGCCTTCACGTCTTCCCTGGGCTGGACATACCCCCTCAGCTTGCTTTCCAGCATTTGAACGGCAGCCTTGTTCTCTTCTTGGCAATCCGAGGGAAGCTATCTCAGCCCACAGCATGGCAGTCATTGTTGTAAATAGCATTGACTAATTTATCCTTCCAAATGCTTAGAATAGCATTTAGACGCCAAGATACTTGAAGTGGGGAAAGAGTGTTATTTTTGTAAAAAATACTATTTTAGGGGACACTGAACACCAAGAGACAGAAATGGGTCGTTATGTTTTGCTAGGAAATTTCCAAGCAAAAACTAAAACCAGTACGTCTACATTTCCTGAGTGGGATAGTTGGTCACTGTTCCCTTGTTCTCAAATGGAGTCATGCTTTCTGATTCAGGGGATAGGTGAGCAATGAGCAGGTGTCTAGCTGACTCAAGAGAAAGACAGGTAGAACCCAGGGCCACAACTTCCTTGGCCAAAAGAACTGTGCCCCATGCTTCTACTGTCTTCCTACTTAAGGTCCAGTTTTTGTTTATTAGCTCTGTTCTGTGATTAATGATCTCTCATATTAGGCTGGGGATGTAGCTCAGTTGGTAGAGTGCTTACCCAGGATTCATAAAGTTCTAGGATTGCTCTCCAGCACCATGGAAACTGAGCTTAATGTGGTACACCTGGAATCTCAGCACTCAGGAAACAGGAAAATGCGTTTCAGACTGTCTTTTGCTATATAGTGAGTTCAAAGCTGGGCTGGATACAGGAGATTGTCTCAAAACAAAACAAAACAAAACCAAAAAACAAAAAGTACAATCCATCTTTTTGCTTTATTTTCTTTAGTTTCTCTACAGTTCATATTCTTGTCTGCTTAATGCACTTTTCCAGTCTTAAATCTCTCTCATGTCTCCTGGGAAGTAAACTTGGATGTTTCTTGTGTCTTCATTTATTGCTTTTATCTCCAAAAATTAGCAACTGTCTGAAGAAACTGTCATGAGTGATCTAAGATGACAAAGGCCACTCTATGCATGGGCATACTGGTATCTGGGTGTCCAGGAACCTATGTAAGTGCCGAGGACACATGGTAGTGTGCCTTTTTCTTGGGCTTTCATTGCTGTGAATAGACACTATGACCAGGGCAACTCATATGAAGAAAAACATTTCATTGGGACTGGCTTACAGTTCAGAGGTCTAGTCCATTGTCATCATGGTGGGAACATGGCAGCATGCAGACAGACTTAGTGCTGGAGATACAGATGAGAGTTCTACATCTGGATCAGCAGGCAGCAGAAAGAAAGAGCGACTCTAGATCTGGTTTGAACAGCAGAAACCTCAGAACCCACCCTTAACAACACATGTTCTCCAACAAGGTCACACCTCCTAACAGTGCCACTCCCTGTGAGCCTATTTGGGCCATTTTTATTCAAACCACCAAAGCTTTGGAAGGTGGAGACAAGGTATCCCCAAAGTAAGCTGGCTAACAAGACTACCTATGTCTAGCTCTGGGTTTCACCAAGAGACCCTGCCTCAGTGCAGTGGAGGAGATTCCTACGAGAGCACAGACACATGCATACACACATGCAGATGTGCACCCACACACATGCAAAAACAATGTCTATACATACAAAATGAAAAATGGAGGGGGAGAGACCGAGGAAGATTCCAGACATGAAGCTTAGGTCTCAGCAGGCAGATGCTCACTCACACAAGCATGCATGTGCACCTGTAAGCATACCATCACACAATATACACTTGTATACACACACACACACACACACACACACACACACACACACACACACACCCCTGGATGCACACCGTACATACACAAAGAAAAAGAAAAACGTTATATAATCATCCATGGTCCCTACATGTAACAATGGGACTCCTCCGAGTTTGAATCTAGGTCCTATCACTATGGCGTGATTTTGGAAAGTTACTTAACACCTTCAAATCTTGGGCTCCTCATCCATGAGGCATGGATAAGGGAACTGTTATGAAAATTAATGGAAACCCAGAAAGCATCTAGTTCTCTCTGAAGCACAGTGAGCACTAGCCCCTCCTCCCATATTTCTCAAAGGATTCCACCTTGTCTTAAATTTCTTCACCCGAAAATGAGTGTGCTGAGCACTCAGTCTCCACACTGGCCTCGAGGTCTTGTCACACTGCTCCAGTCTCCCCTGCTTCTCTACCCTACCCAGGACCCAACACAGTGTCTGTAATATACTATCTGCCATGATGCAGCGCAGATACTACAATTTCCAAGAAACCTTCACCAACCCTGTCCACAGTATGTTGGAGGTCTGACTGTCTGTCTGTCTGTCTATCTATCTATCTCTCTGTATCTCTCTCTGTATCTCTCTCTCTCTCTCTCTCTCTCTCTCTCTCTCTCTCATTTAAGGGAGAGGTTCTGGAAATTGAACCTATGGTTTTATACATATTAGGCAAGTGATCTACCACACAGCTGCATCCCAGACCCTCTATCTGTCAATTCACAACCATACATACCATGTCAGTGCCTTTTTAATAATGTGAACCTCTGAATATCTGGTAGTGCATTCAGTAGGTAGAAATCCCCCCCCCTCTCTCTCACACACACACAGCTTTTATGTCTGGTTTTCTTTTGGCTGTCCTGTTTATATATCTTTACCTGGTTTGAGATCAAGATGTTTTAGAAACTGGCCACTTTTCACTGCCTTTAAATCATCTCTTCCTATTGTGTTCCTTAATACCAACTGGAACCCAAACATTTAAAGTAAGCTGACGCGTGCCAGTCACTATTTATATTTCCACCTCCCAATTGTTGAGCACCTGTCTTTATTCGCCCTCATTGCTGCTGCTCTTAGCACATGACAAGAACATGACACATTCAACAGCTCCTAGCTCAGTTAAAACTCAGAAGTGTGCAGTGTGCAAACATGTTTTCCACTGCTTGGAAAGCCTCATGCAGGTAGCTCTCTGGCCAGGCTAACTGACATGGCCAGAAAGTGTGGTGAAGAGATAATATTTTCTCTAAACCAGCCAAGTGTTATGTTACTCTCTTGTCAATTTCCAACTCATGTAGGAAACAAGGCCTGTGAAAATGTAGACACACTGGAGGATGGGAGTAAAATGGGTGTGGTTCTATAAAGGCAGACATCTTGTGGTGCTAGAACCATTTGGGAACTTTGTTTACGTGGTGGAAGATAAGACTAGAGGATTTAACACAGAGACACATGCTCATACACACACACACACATACACACGCACACACACACACACACACAAAGAGAGAGAGAGACACACACACAGAGAGACAGACAGGCAGACAGACAGACAGACAGACAGATGTGAGTACAAGGGTACAAGGCTAGGAATTGACTTAGTATCCATGCCCCAGTTATGAGATTATTGTTCTATTGTCATTTGAATCTGAAATGTCCCCGTCTTGTGTTTTGAAGACTTGTACCCTATTTGGTGGCACTAGTTTGAGAGCTTCTGGACACCTTGGGAAGTCTCCTGAAGGAAGTGGGTCACTAGAGTTGTCCTTGGTAGGACTCTCTCCCCAGCTACTTCCTAGTGCTCTCAGCTTCGTGGTCCACCTGACGCAGCAGCCGTCTACTGCCCCACGCTCCCACTTCACGGTGTTAAGCTGAGTGTATGAAACCAGGGAACTGTGCCAGAAACTTCTGAAACTAGAAGGCAAACTTTCTGTGGTGCATTTTGTCACTGTAAGAAAAAGTAGTTGATTTTGCAAAATGTCAGCACTGGCTGAAAAAACTGCAAAACATGTGGGAAGGGTATCTTAGTGTTATTTCTGACAATTACAAGTTTCTTAGTAAACACTAAAATTTAAAAAGACGGAAGAACACAAATTATAAAAAGGAAAAGGGACCCAGTCAGAGCACAGCCTCTAATGTTATGTTAAAATTTACCTTAAGCTTCCAGCTTTAGCAAAGAGGTTAAAACAAAAAAAGGAAAGCTTTGTTTTGTTTACTAAATATTCATCCAACATATAATGAGTAAAGTAAGCGCCATCAGCCAATAAAACATAGAGTTTAAGAGAGTTAACACTTTCCTTGAATATCAATTGTAAAATTATTTTCCGCATGGGTGTGTTCATGTGGATGATGGAAAGCAACAATATAGTAATTCCCATTAGAACTGTATGTGCATTTACGTATGTGTGTGAGTGCTCATGTATGTGCAGGTATGCACACACTCATGTATAAGTGGAGACCTGGTGACAATCTCAGTTTTTCAGGTGCAACACATTAATTTTTTCCAGTAGTCTCTCACTGGTCTGAGTTTCAGTAGACTAGGCTGGCCAAACAGTGAGCTTCAGAGATCTGCCTGTGTCTCATGTTCCAGGATATTTGATCACACTGTAGAAAAACCTGGTTTTTGGTTGTGGTGTGGCTCAGCCCTAGCCCACACCTTTAATCCAGGAGCTTTCTGCTTGAATATTGCAGACAGGATTACATAAAGTCAACCACAAGGCAAGAAGTGGAGCAAGCAGCCAGTTGACAGGAAGTGAACACAGTAGGAAGACAAAACCATAGAGAGTAGGAGGAATTCAGGAGGAGGGATGGAGAGAGGAAGAGAAAGAAGGAAGGAGGAGCACTCCTTTGAAGGACGTCTTTTGAGACTGTGTAAGAGAGGGACATTCCTGTTGGGTGTAGGCTGAGGAGGAGGGTCAGCTGGGTGCTTTCTCTGCCCCTCTGAGCCAGCAAGCTTTCACCCCAGCATCTGGCTCCTGAGACTTCATTAGTAAAACTGAATGATTGAGATTTATTAAAAGACAACAGTCCTGTTCTTCACTGGTGGGCACTGCGGGTGGGATTAACAAGTACCACATCTGTCTTTTTATGTGTGAGTTCTGGGGATCCAGCTTGGGTTCTCATAGTTTACTGACTGAGCTATCTTCCCAGTCCCTCACCTTACAACTTCCCTGCCCTGACTGGAGCTACAGTAGCATAATATATTCCTTGCTGTCAGTCATCCTGTGGTAAATCTACATTTAGATTTCTGGCATTTATTCATGTGTATTTATTATACCTCCTGTTTCCTAGTGATGAGCCTAGCCAGGGTCAGAGAAGACAGAGGATGTATAAATTGTGATGTTGATAAGTAGCAGAGTCAGGATGCTGGCCAACTTACTGATGCATTTGTGCAAACTAGATCCACATTCCAAAGCCCAGAGAGAAGGAAGGCCGACCTAAGAGACTTGTGAGGACCCCTCTGTCATTCCTGCGATGATAGGTTGTATCTACATGGCGTCTATTTCAAGAAAGGAAACAGCAGGAGTCCTAATCGGGCATCGGAAGTACGGTATGTGAGGTTCTTGGTCATTGTATAGGAGCAGCTGAAGATGGAAAACATCACGCCTCCCAATCCTCCCTGTGTTAACCTCTGAGTCCAGGCTCAGCAACTCCATGACACACTTGGGAGCCTTGGTGCCATTTCCCAGACTAGACCTGGGCATCCGCCGGTTCAAGACTGCAGATCCTTGTCTGCACCCTGGCCTCCCTGGCACAGAGAGTATGGTGGGTAGAAATGTCAGTAGATGGTAATGCAGCCTGGGGCCACAGGAGGAGCTCTGAAGCCTGACAAACTTAGATCTGAAATCTTCCTCCACAAATACAGTGAGACAGTAAAGAAGGCAGTGACTCTTGGCATTTTCTCAGAAGTGTGGCTTTTTTCATAAGTTTGAAAGACAAATGCCTTTTAAAACCTTAGATAACAGCCCTTTCTCCCCGCTGTGTATGCATTTCTGTGTCTCTGTACATTGGCCAGAACAGTGAGTTTTCTGTAAATGCTGCAGCCACTTAAAAGTCAGGAAATTGAGTGATGAGTGTGCTGGGGGGTCAGTCAGTAAGGACACCACCTCCAGGCATGTGAGGTAGCTTAGAACTGAAAGTTCTTAAAGGAATGTCATGTGTGCAGAACTTTCCAAATTCATCAGTATTTTAGTGAGAGTTGCTTCAAGAGCATTTCAAGGAAGCCATTTATTACTAAATGCATTCTGAAATGACTCTTAAAACACCTCAGAAAGTAACTGCATATTACTCCATTTGGATGTCACTGTCTTTGAAAAAAACACTAGCAGAGAAGACTGAGTTAGCCAACACATCATAGCTTCCGTATTTATGCAAATGAAAACACATCCCGAAGAGGTGCTGGGCTTGTAGTTGAAGAAGATTGGTCAAAAGATGTGTCCGGGTTCTTTTGATTTCAACATTAACATTGTATGTACATTTTGCTGAATGAATATAATCTGGTCATGGTTTTTTTTTTTAACTTTCAAGACTTAAAAAACATAATCATAAACATCTTTGACTCACTCAACATGAGCTAGGACTTGCTGTTTCCATCATTGTGAAAGAAGAAATGCTTTTCTGACTTCTGAAACTTCTAGATCATTCTACCTCCTGGAAAAAAAAAGACACTGAGTAGTTGTTAAATATGTGTGCGTATGTGGAGGGATGCTAATCCTCAGGAGGCAAAGCCACACAGTCTTGCTGCTTCTGCTCCTTTTGAGCTCCTGGGGTGGTGTACCACTGCACTTTGCAGCAGGCTTGCCCATAGCACCTTTGCAATAATCCACCATTTTGTCTTCTTACTTTTTTCCTAACACTAACGCGATCCGGAAGTTCTGCACCTTAGTGAGGTCAGCTTTGTGGATTCCTGCTGTCTCTGAGGGGAAAAAAAATCCACGGCTGCTTGGGTAGCTTCCCAAACTTTAAGATTATTACTTTAAAAAGAATATAAGTACTCTCTAGATTAGGAGAGGTTTGCAAAACTGCAAGTGTTTGCAAAACTTCACCTCCGCGCTGTTAATGTTTAATGAGGTCATCGTTTTCAGTCTAGTTCCTGGTCTTTGTTCACTGATGCATGTTCAGCAAAAGAGACCCTTTCTTGATGACTTTATACAGTAAGACGCTGCTTCAAACTCAGTCTCTCTCTCCCGAGATGATTTATTGAAAATACTTAGCTTACATTGATGTACAAGGCAATTTTTCATAATAAGCACCCGTTGGGTTATTCTGGTGACTGTTGCACACTGTCAGATTGGTCAGTGATGACCTTCAGAGAACATTCCTAACTCATCCATGGCTAGGACACAGAAGGCAGGGTTGCTCCTCCTTGTACCAAGGACACAGGAAAAACGTTGAACAGTGCCAACTCTGATGCTTACCCAGTATGTCTATTCATAGGAATGTTTGGACTGGCAGGTAAGAGAAGAATCAGCCAATATCAGTATGAACCATAAAACCACCCCTGAGCTGAGCAATCCCACCCATAACCCAGACACAGAATATACCATCCCCAAACCATCAGTGTAAGAATTTTCAAATTAAACTTTTTCTTATGAATGTTAGGACACTACAGTTTGAAAGATAGCAACAAAGAATTGATAAAGGTCCTTCCCTAATCTCCACAATTGAATCTAGTTTATAGTCAGTTTGTTGCTTATCACTGTGATCAGGTACTTGGCGAGCAACTAAGGATGAGTGGTTTGTTTATTTTAGCTGAAGGTTTCAGGTGACACAGTCTGTCATGGCAGGCCAGGTCTGTCTCTATTGCTTCAGTCCAGCTACCCAGACCCAGCCTCCACATATTCATCCTACACACAATCCAGGAACCAAGCACTCAACATGTGAGCCTGTGAGGCACATTTCAGAATCAAATGGTAGCAAGCAGGGTTGACCAGAAAATGTTTTAGTCACACAAGTGACTCCGAAACACAATGTCGTCTGCGTTCCTCCTGTTTAAAGTTGTAGAGGGAACTCACTGTTAAGAGATCAATGTCATTAGAAGAATTTATGAGTTACAAGACCCAGGGAAAGGGACATACCTCATCACACAGGGCTGTGGGAATGCATTATGTTTTCATCAAGAGACAACCAACAAGAAAAAAAAGTACTGGCTATATTCATTCATGAGGGAGGGAAAGCCCAGCAGAATCAACAGCTTAGGGCTAGTTATTCTATTCTAGAGGGTTTCGGACAACAGTGATTCCTGATTGCATCATACCTAGCCATGGGGAACTAGAGGGAGAGGAAATATTGTCTGGGCATGTGAGTTTAGCTTGCATATATGAGTTCTGTTTGCAAAGAAGTAATTTACTATCTTAAGAAATTAGCCAGCCATTGGGAGAAGCATTCTCTTCCTGGTTCTGTCATCATCGCACGCTGGTTAGAATGGTTGTTGTAAATAAACAAACGAATGCTGGTAAGAAAGCTGAGCAAAAGGAGTTATATACTGATGGCAGGAAAGCAAATTACTACAGCCATTGTGGAGAACAGGACAAAGTCTCTAAAACTCTAAAATTAGACCGAGCACAGAATGTAACAACACCAATTCTGAATGGTTCCAATGGGAACAAAACCAGCAGAGCAAAGAGATTTAGGATAACTGTGTTTGCTGCAGTGGCCATAATGACTAAATGGGTGGTCAACCTAGGCAGCTGACCACCAGGAGCACAGCAAGGGGAGACAACAAATGCATGGAGAAAATGCAGTGTGTGTGTGTGTGTGTGTGTGTGTGTGTGTGTATGCATATATATATATATATATATATATATATATATATATATATATATCACATACTGTATAATATATAATACATTAATATATATATAATGTGATACATATATATGCATTATAGAATATTCTTCAGCCACCAAGATGAATAAAATCATGTTATTTGCCATGAAATGGATGGAACTAAAGGATATTTTGCTGAGTGAAATAAGCAAGAGTCTGGCATGTTCTCGTGTGTGGAAGCTGATGACAAATGTAATGAGAGAAGGAGGCTACATTTAGTCAGCACCTGCTGTATGCACGCCATCAAGAACATACCCACTAATATGTTCAATTGATACATGTAATCAGACTTGTAGATTTAAAAGGTATGTAGCTAAATGAAGATTATTAAAAGAAATGTGAATAGCTAATATGCACAGAGGAGGTATATAGTAAAAAAAAAAAAAAAGATATCAAAACACAGTGAAGAAAATAAGAAACACTATTAGCATACATAGACATGATAAAATTTAAGAGTCTGATGTTAATTTGCTTTATCACACTGCTGCTTGTCAAGCCCCCAGTGACATACCTGATATTAGCCTTCTTGCATGTTTTGTCTTATTGTATTGTATTTTGGAATGTATATTTTGGAAACTTGTCACTTCTCAACGTCTTCCCTCTTTTCAGCTATATAGCCCACAACAGGCTTTATCTATGCTTGAAAGAACAAAAACAAAGCAAAGATTGTGCTCTTTCATGTAAATCCACCAGTGACTGGCACATGGCAGGCATTTCCCTGGGCAGGGGCAAGGATGTGGTGTGAGCCAGTGAATGAGGAATGACTGGTGGAACCTGTAGACCTTAGAAACCAACCCCAGTTATGAGCTTGGGAAGCCCAGTGGGGAGTTTTCTGAGAGGGGTGTCTGGAAGGAGGCCCAGGAACAGCCGAGCTGGAAGCTGGGGTTACCCAGGGGATCAGGAGAAGCATCCCAGCCTGTGCCAGAAGCTGTGTGCTGGGATAAAAAACAAGGCTAGTCTGAGAGTGAGCTAACCAGAAACCCAGGCTGCTCCTTAATGTTGCCAGGCTGCCCCTTGTAAGTATGCCCTGCCGATTGGCAAATGAAGCTGGATCGCAGCCTGTACTGTTCAAGGTACATGGCCGAAGCCTCCTAGAGATGGCTTTCTTCATTTCTTTTCCCCTCCTTATTTCTGACGTTTGTCTTTTGAGAACTGTTTCACAGACCGCAAAACATCGTTTTTAACAGTATGCAAATGGTTTATATTCAGTCTAGTGACAGAGTTGCACAGTCATCCAATTTCAAAACAGTTCCTTTTCCTCTAAAGAAACCCTGTGTCTGCCATCTCGTTTCCAGTCCTTGGCATGGTCTACTTCCTAGCCTGTCTGCCTCACCTGAAGATTTCACGTATACAGAATGGCTGAAGCAGCCTCTACAGCGCTGGCTCCTGTTCTTATGCTTTCAAGGCCTGTTCACCTTTAAGCATCTTTCAGTGCTCCCTTCTTAGAGAAGAGCCTTCCACAGAGATCTCTCAGCTCCAGTGCAGGCAGGATAGGAATTGATAAAGTCTAAAGATTGAGTGCAGTTTACTAGACAAATTTGTTTCTCATTCAGTTGGGTATAGTTAGCTGAAACTAGGACAGGGTGGAGTTTCCTTGGGCAGTTAAGTTGCTCTGGTTGAGAGATGTTCTAGTCACACACACCGATTTGCCCAGCCCTTGACTGGTGGGCAGGTAGTTTAGTTGCTGTTGACTGTGGTAAACAGAGCAGCTGTGACTAACTATGCATGCATCTCATGTGTGCTTGTCTTCAGTGCTGTTGGATATAAATGCACCAGTGGAAATGCTGGGTCACACTGTAACTGAGGACCTGCCAGACGGTTTTCCAAAGTGACCGTGCAAGTCCACATTACCGCCGTCCGGCGCAAGCATTCCAGTTGCTCCTTGCCCTTGCCAGCACTTGGTACTTTCCTTGTCTTTGCTGATTCACACTGAGATGAGGGCAAAAAGTGCTGGCTCATGGTCTGACCCGAGTTGATGAAGCATCTTTTCAGGTGACACTTAGTCATCTTCCTGGGAGAATGTCACTGTCCATTTGTAACTGAACCTGTCTTAACCGATGATGTGTAAAAGTAATTTGTATATTCTCAATAAAGGCCCCTTATCACAAACAAAAACTATATCACACTTGGCCACCAACCACTTAATTTACTGAGCTTGGGACTTTTTTTTTTTTAAACACAGTTTCTTCTTATTTAGGAGCTAGAGCAATATCCATATTTTTTTTAGTTCTTTTTGAGTTTGTTTTGGTAAGTTAAATTATTAGTGAAACATATGTTTTGTCTAAATTTTCTATTTTGTTGCCAAATACATAATGGTGCCTTCCTATAGTTTAAAAATTAAATGCAAATACATAATCCTTTTCATGCTGAAAAAATGTTTCTATCTTTTTCCCTGACCAATAACACCAACAGTCTTCATATTTTATTGTCAGGATACAGCATTTGGTTTATTGTAGTCTTCTGATTTTATCACTAGTCTTAGTGGATGTTTGCCTGTGGATATGCCTGTGTCTGTGGAGGCTGGAAGACAATCTCAGGGGCATTCCTCAGGTGTAGATGCCATCCTCTACCTGTTTTTCTAATCAGAACAGACTCTTTTACTCAGCTGGCTCTCACCAAGTAAGCCAGTGAACCCCAGGAATCCACCAATCTCTGTCTTGCCAGCACTGGATTCACAACCATGTTTCACCAGGCCTGGCTATTTAACATCATTTCTGGGGCTCAAACCCAGATCTTCATGTTTTCAAGACAGGCACTATTACAGCTGAGCTATCTCCCTAGCCCTAGACTTTTTTTTTTTAAAGCTATTTTAGGTTTTCTGCCAACACACACACACACACACACACACACACACACACACACACACGCAAATAAAATACAGCAAGTTCCTCTCTGCTTCCTGTCTGGTGCACACATAGCCTTCCCGTTAGCAACAGCTCCTGCCTGAGAGGCAGGCACATTTGTTGTGTTGATGAGCTTATGCTGGTTCATCATAATCCTCAAAGTCCACAGTTTACAGAGGCGATCCCTCTTGTGTTATACATTCTGCAGTGATGTCGTGTGACTACAGTATTGTACTCAGTGCACAATCTATCTATCCTTCCCGTCTCAAGTATCTGGCAGCCACTGATTGTCAACTGTTTGATTGTGTTCTGGCGTTTGGGATACCATGTATTTAGAATCATACACACAAAAGGCTTCTTTAGTACAGTAATAATGCAATTAACCTCTATGTCCTTTAATGACTTAAGAGGTGGTTTCTTTATTGTGTCGAATAATACGCCTTTGGTTAGACTTACTAGGTCATTTCCCCATCTTCCTAATGGAGAAGAGCTCTGTTGGTTCTAAGTTTGTGCCATTGTAAACGGAACCACTGTAAATACCTGTGTGCGGGGTGCGGAGTGAACATCACTTCATCCTTAGGTAAATGTCAGAGATCACAGTTGCCGACTGTACAGGAAGGCTCTCTGAAGGGAAACTACTGAGCTGTCTCCCAAAGTTACTGCACCATTTTGTGTTTCACCAGCAAATGAGAGTCCCTGTTGCCACACATCTTAGCCCCCATTTGATGACGTCAGAGTTTTGCTTCAGACATTCTGATAGGTCTGCAATACTATTATTCTATTTTAGAATATCCTTCTGAGTTCAGAATGTCCTTCTGTGGGAACACAGAGGAGGGGCGTGTGTGTGTGTGTGTGCGTGTGTGTGTGTGTGTGTGTGTGTGTGTTTATTTACAATCTACATTGCCTCTTTGGTGAACTGCCTTAGGGGGTTGGGACATATTTTGTAAACTTTGGTTTCTTATTATTTATTTCACTTTGTTTTGGATTTAAGATTTTTCCATCAGCTTCTCCATTTGAGTAAACTTGCTGGAGTTTGATTACAGACATAGAAAAGCTGCTGGTTTCTGTTTGTTCCTTATTCTACAGGGCAGTCGGAGAAAGATCTCTGAGATTCTAGCACTGTTTCTTTATTTCATTGAGTGCTATGATTGTCTTTCTGATTTTTTCTCATCCTTCATGCACATTCACCTTTTCTACTTCTAATGTTTTACATTAATTTCCTGTTTTCTTTTCTGATATATGCATTCCATGACATAATTTCTTTTTTGTAAATTTTTTTCTTTTTATTTTTTATTGGATATTTTATTTACATTTCAGATGTCATCCCCTTTCCCCATTTCCCCTTCCTAGAAAACCCCTACCCCATAACCCCTTTTCCTTTTTGCTTTTATACAATTTTTTAAAATGTTAATCAAAGGCTTTATAAGTTTGGTAATGCTCAATCAGAAGTGTAACCCAATACTCAACCCAGATATATCAACTATCTTTGACTGGTGGAGACACGTGAACATCTGCCTCCATGTCTTCTCCCCTCTTTCTCTCTCTTTCTCTCTCTCATCACCTAGCTTCTCCTGTCCTTCTTCTCCTCCTCTCCTTACTCCTTCTCTTCCTCTCCGTACTCCTCCCACCTTAGCTCCTCCTACATATCACCCTTCCTGTTAAAATAAAACTTTTCTCTTAAAATACAATTAGAGCATAATTATGCCGATTTGTACCAGTGAGGTACAAGTTAGTCCTAATAACCAGTCCATCATTTTGTTGACTAACCAGAACTTCTGTCATCTCTCCTAACTAAAACACTTAGTTCTGAACCTGGATTTTTTCTTGGCTTTAGAATGAATGTCAGCTGAAAACCATCCACTCAAATATTTTCTCTCAAAAGTAAATAGCCAGGAAGCTCTCAGCTTCTTGCTCCAGTTGCATGCATGCCACCTTTGACGCACTTTCCTGAAACCATAAGCCCAATTAAACTCTTTTGTAAGTTGCTGTATTAGTTAGGGTTTTTACCATGACCAAGACAACATTTCATTGGGTCTGGCTTACAGGTTCACAGGTTCAGTCCATTATCATCAAGGTGGGAACATGGCAGCATCCAGGCAGACATGGTGCAGGAGGAGCTGAGAGTTCTATATCTTCATCTGGAGGCTGCTAGGAAAATACTGACTTCAAGACAGCTAGGATGAGGGTATTAAAGCCCAAGCCCACAGTGACACACCTATTCCAACAAGACTACACCTCTTAATAGTGCCACTCCCTGGGCCAAGCATATTCAAACCATCACAGTTGCCTTGGGTATGGTGTTTTCTCTCAGCAACAGAGAAATAACTAATATAGTGTCCTATAGAGAGGACTAGGCTGAGTGAGAGAAACATTATGGACCTTTTGTATATTACATCTTGATACAACACATAGGAAACTTAGGAGCTCTGTTCAGTCCTGGGGTAGCATACAAGACCAACAGCTTAGTCCTGGGGTAGCATGCAAGACCAACAGCTTAGTCCTGGGGTAGCA
>JANHMN010000022.1:1879728-1900523 GCA_030674055.1 Rhabdomys pumilio | reverse complement strand
GAGAGAGAGAGAGAGAGAGAGAGAGAGAGAGAGAGAGAGAGAGAGAGGAGAGAGACAGACACAGAGAGACAGAGACACACAGAGACACAGAGAGAGAGACAGAGAAAAACAGAGAAACAGACAGAGACACAGAGAGAATGTGTGTATAAGTATGTGCGTGTGTGTAAGTGTATGTGTGTATGTGTTTGTGTATAAGTGTGTATGTGTGTGTGTGCATATGTGTGCAGTACAGATGTTCCCTTTAGGGCTGAGCATCCCACAGACTCTTATTCTGTGCATCCTGGCCAGTTGCTAGCTTCTGTGTTATTTATCATCTACTGCAAGCAGAAGCTTCTCTGGTGAGGGTCCCCTAGAACCTGATGGTGAGTCCCTCTTGCTAAAGACACCACATTCCTGAGTCACAGAACATGGAAGTATTAGGCTAAATGCTGACCCGGAAGCTTCATCTTTACTGAATAGCTTTAATAGTGCTAGAAGGTACTGTGAATGCTACTAGGGGAGAGAAGAAACCGTCAGTGTCTCCCAGCCACGAGCCTGGTAAGCTACAGTAATGCCTGGCCTGGCAAGATACCCTCATTGGTATAATGGTAACATGATCGTGAAGAAACCTACCATTTTCTGCTTGGATGTAAGTCCTGCAGCACAAGATGGAACTCATAATCAGCACCATTGGGCCAAGAACCTGAGGCTAGGCAGGTCATAGGTTAGGCTTGGGGTTAGGGGTCAAGGTTAGGGTTAGGAGAGAAGCTATTACTATCATTCTGCTAAGGAGACATAGTCTCTACCCACCTCCTGATGACTTACTGCTATGCCGACTGCCATTTTGTATGACTGGTTCTCTTCCATGCACCTTATTTCTTCCTTTTAGATTGAAGTAACCGCTTTGGCAGGTTTATCTTCTGGTGCTATTCCTTCCCAGCACTCAACTCAGTTGTCACCAACATTCAGATGTCCCGAAAGCTCCTCTCCCAGACTCCGGCCTGTGTATCTACTCTTCCTCTTCAGATAGCTGTCTGATATCCTCCGTCTGTTCATAGCCCCTAGTGCGTAGCTCCCTTTGTAGTTAGAAACACACACTTAATATGGCCTCTACAAATATTTGTAGATCAAATGAATGGATGAAAGAATGCTTCCAGAAATCAAAATCATGTCCTCCGTTCCCCAGAGATGATGTAACCCAGAAGACATGAACATACATTTCCTGAATTCCAAGTGCTAACCGTTACCTCAGTCTCCATGGTAACAATCCGTGCACTGCCTTGTTATAGCAGTTAAGGGCCAGACCGGAGGTCTCTTTAAATGTTCTTATTCCGTATAGCACAGAGCCAAATCCTTAGTGTTCATTGATCATAATGAAGTCTATTTTTACTTCTGTGCCTTTACTTCCAATTGCAACATTTTGTAGAGCTTTAAAGAAAAGTCAAGATGTTCTAGGAGAATGCTTGATATGAGTTGACAGTTATTCACCCTGGCACAAAACCTCATCTCTGAATGTCCTTCCCCTACCTCTCAATCAGTTCTGCTTTCTTCTCTTCCCTCCCTTCTCTCCTCTCTCCCTTCCATTTCCCTCATTCCCTCCCTTTTTTCTTTTGCTTATTCTTCCTGTTTTTCCTGAAACAAGCTCTTGCTCTGTAGCCCCACCTGGCCTCACACTCACTCTCCTGCCTAAGCTTCCTGTGTCTGGGATTAAAAGGCAACAGAGCCTTTCCCTATTCTTGAAGTGTCTGCTCCACCTTTCCCTTATGAGATAGACCCTTGCTGCCCTCCTCATAACATAGCAGACATCCACCATCCCCATCCTCTCTCCTCTTGGACCTGCTTTATTTTCTGATACATTTGTCCACTAGAGTGTTGTGTATTTAACATTTCCAATATTGTCTGTCGTCATCCATGCCATAACATGGGGAATTTTGAGAGTTGGGAGCTCTCTGTTGTGTGTGGAGGACAATGTGGACCATGCTGTAAGTGCTCAGATAAATAGTTGTTGAATAAATACATCACTGCAGGTGGTACTGTTTTCCAACAGGAAAATGCTGGGGCACTGGGAGACAGACACCACACGGCCACTGTGGGCACACCAGCCCCCAGCATGCATCTGAATCTGGGAGATTACAGAATTTGACTATTTTGCTTTACTTCAAAACAGACTGCGTAACGCATGATTTCATCTTGAAAACTAAAGAAATCACTTCCTTTCCTGGCAGGCACCTAACCTGAGAGCTCTGAGCTGGCTGTGGAAAAAGCCCTTCTGTTCCCTGCCAGCTTGAAGGCTGTGGCAGTTCCTGCCTGCTCCTAACAAGCTTTCTTTGCTTCCTGGTTTGCTTTCACCTCTTAAGGAAATTTACATATCTTTTGTGCCCGATTTATTGCTTCGAATTTGGCAAGAGCTGCCGATCAATTCTGTGTGGATGCAAGCAAAGAAAGTATTCATTTTCCATGTTTAGGGAAGTAAAGTCTTACTTCATAGTGCAAACATGTAAAGCTAGAACTTTGTATGTATCACAGGAGTCCAGAGATGCCCAATGCACTACATGTGGAAGGAATTTGTGGGTCAAAGACTCCGAGTCCAGTGATCTCTCCTTAAGTCTATTTCTCTTTCTCTATTTCTTGTGCCTCCATCTGAAGCCTGTCGCTTCTTATACCACTAGTAGCCGTTGGAAGTCTTACTTTGCTAACCTTCAACAACCAGATGGCCTTACTTTTCATGTTCCATCAAACTGCTGTCTTCAGATGGAGCATGATTCAGAAAAATGTTGTCATTCAGCTAAACTGACGTTTCTAAGTCAGTTTTGTGGTCAACAGATAAAGTACAACCCAAGGATTCCAACATGACGTATCCTCTGGTTGAGAGAGTTTGCCCCTGACTGCTGTTCTCTGCTGGGGATGTGCTGAACTCATCTTTCCTGCTGAGATTAGCAATGTGCACTATTCGGACGGATTAGCAGTATACAGACTCATTGGGAATCTGAGAGAACACTGAGAACTTGGGGGTTTCTCTATTGTCCCTCTACTGAAGGGAAGGTACCTGGTAGCAGCTTCACCTAGAATCCTGAGGCTATTGTTGAACTGGCAGTGCCTCCTAGTGGCCCAGGCTCCAAAGACAGAGGAGTGGCTGGGGCAGCAGCAAACTCCTGACAACTCCTGTCCAACCCTCTCCATTCTGTGTCTACATCAGACAAGACTTTGGTACTGAGGAGGAGCTCATGGGTATTTACCAGACTTTTCAGTAACCCGCTGACTGAATTCCCAATAATGACTGGCTGTGGAGCGAAGAGAGAAGTGAGATGAAGACGGAGATACAGAACAAGGCCGCTACACCTCTAGAGGTGAATTTGAAAAGTGCTTTGTCATCATGTGCTCCCGATCAGCTCTGTAGAAGCCCCACACTCATCCCTGGCAGGAGAGGTCAGCTGCCCAGGAATGTCAAATCATCCCTTGCACACAAAATTCCTAAGCTTCCTCAGGCATGACTTCAGAAGCTACAGTCATAGATAGAGGGACCCAGCTGGTCGCTTTGGAACCTTGTATTCTGAGAAGAATATGCATGATTCCAAAGATCACATTTTAAAGACCATATCGTCCTAAAATGAAGAAGAAATTGTGTCTACAAGCACAACCTGCCTTAGGCCTTTGCCAATACAGGATACGCAAATGTAAATTGGAGTCTGACTAGACTTCCTTGGAGAATGGAGAGGCATCTAGAAGGCTCCGTTCCTTCAGAAGGGGGAGAAAAGTACTCTGTGACAGTAAAGACCCTGTCACAGGAAAACAGAACAGGACATGTAGCTTTGGTGTCTAAGAACTCTTCCTTTGATAGTGTTCTGTGGCCCCCAAGGCAGAGCATCCCCTGTCTTCGTGATTGTCTTGTCTCTGCCTGGACCCCCATTCCAAACAGAGCCCGCATTCCATTCCTATGCATTGCTCTCTTGCCTTTTCCTCATAGAAACATGTCTCTGTCGTATCCAGTCTCCCAAGATCTTCGTGTACATCCTGATAAACAATTTACCGTGGCAGCCATGTTGCAAATAGATTGCCACTGCTCTGTGTTCTCTTCTTTTACACATTTGGTCTGGGGCTCCTGAAATCTCTGGCTAGCTATTCTTGGAAATCAACTTTATCTGTCAAATTATACAGACCTCCAGACCCCTCCCTTACTGTGATCAATCGCAAAGGGTAACATTGTTGACAGAAAGCCCCTTGTTTCTGTGAGTTCTACTGGAATGGCCCCCACACTAAACACCCCTGCCAATTACCAATGACCCTATCTCTGTGATGTGGCAACAAGCTTCCAGGTCCCACATTCTAATATTTATTAACCCATCCTACAAACACTGGAGAATTACAGTCCTTTGGGACCACAGTAAGATTCTACCAGTGACTGTTGCTTGGACAGCGGCAAAATGGTAGCCACAGTCTTTTTCACAAGGTTTTAGATAATTGTGGAATATTCCAAACAAGAAAAAGAATCTGCCATTCCTTTGGAAGACTCGGGCTGCAATCTGTGGCCAACATTTTTAGAATTGGGGACAGCAGAGGCGAGCTAACAGTGAGGACTAGTGGGCATTATGCAGTAAGCTTGGCATCTGTACCGCCACACGTCTTGGACAACAGGTTTCATGTTTCTAAGAAATTTCTAGAATATGCACCACGCTGGTTAGGAATAGCCCTGGTCTCCTTAGCTGCCATCTCCACGCGGGTGTTCCTTTCCTTCCTCTCATCTCCTCGTCTTCCGCCCCCCCCCCCCCCCATACCTAGTCTGTGCGCGCCTCCTGCTCTACCATCCCAGGAGCAGCTCTCCCAAGGCTGCCCAGCCCGCGCCGCGGTCGCGTTGAGCAGCCGCAGCAGCATCCACGCGCGCGCGCCGGCGGCTCCGGGACCGCGCTGATTCGTTGTCGCGCTCTGCGGCGCTCGTGCACGCCCGCCCCTTGCGCGCGCGCCCAGGGCCGCTTCAGTCTGCAGCCGCGCGGCCACCAGAGCCCACCGCCGCCGCAGCCGGGCAGCGACGCGGAGTGCAAGCTCAGCGCCTGGAGGAGAGCCACGGCGAACCCGCCAAGCCCGCACCATGCAGGCCACTGCCGATTCCACCAAGATGGACTGTGTGTGGAGCAACTGGAAAAGTCAGGGTATTCTCTTTATTTCGGTAGTGCATGCCTGCGGCGCACGCGGAACCGCGATCTGGACACGGCCATTGTGCATCATTTCACCTGTGGGACCTATGCATGCTTTACACCCAGGAGCTTTCTGCGGGGGGAGTAAACCTGTTCTTGCAAAATCGACATGGATGATATTTGCCCCCTTCCCCCTCCCCGCCCTGCCTTTACCCCTCCCACTTCACCCCTTTGTTTTCTTGTGTATTTGGTAATTGTGGTATTGTAAATAATGCATCGTTTGCCTCCTCCGGGAGCTTTTCTGGCCTGATCATTCAGGACTTGTTTAATCTCTTAGCCGCGGAGCTGGAGTGCTTACTTATGTTTTCTGCATCCCAGTGCATTTATTTCTGCCCAAAGGTTGAGATCAGAGCCATTAACTGAGAGGGCATCCTTAGGAGAGAGGGACACACCCATTTCAGGCTTGTTATTTGTGATCACACAAAGGAAACTGGAAATGCAGACCAGCTCTCTAAATCCTGAGACTATGATGGCGTAGCCACTTATTAGGGTGGTTCACTTTGAAATATTCTTGTGTTTGTGACTGTCATTGGAATAACCTATACCATTTATTTATTAACAATGGCTTGCAGCGAAATAAATGGAGGAAAGTAACAAAGCAGTGGCGGCTGCCCTCGGGTCTAACAGATCTGTTTAGAAACGGTCCATATTAGCACTGGGTGTGGCCGCCCTCCAGCCTCGCTTGCTTTTCAGCCATTTTTATTCAGCCTCATATCTCACACACCCTTCTCTCCTTTGTTACATTAAGATTTTCTCCCGCACCTTGCTCACCTTGAGTGAGAAGGAAGAAGGGAGAATTTGCAAAAATGAACTGCATGAGGTAAAGTCGGGGGTTGGGCAGATCCGATGTCTTGATATTTAACAAATACGGTTCTGAAGAAGGCACATCGATGGACCCTGCAGGGTTTGCAGCATCCTTGGGACCAAGAGCACTAAGTGGTGGCTCTTTTTATCTTTTGTGTTAGCTTCTCTCTTAGTCTTCTTCTTCTAGTTGGAAAAAATGCTCCTTTCATCTTTAATGATTATGAAGGACTTTTATTTTATTTTTTCTTAAGAAAAGATAAAAACACAAATCTCAGAATTCAAAGCACCCTTGCTTTGGCTCTTGTTTGTTGAGCTGGATGTCAGTGGCATAAAATACAGCAGTCTACTTTAAATCATGTGGGCTTATTAGAAATATGACTGTCAAATGTAAATAGGTGGGCCATAAATCTAAACGCCAATAAATAAGAAATATGCAGTCAAAGGGTGTAATTTCAGAAAATGATGACAGCTACATGGAATCGCACACAGTGAACAGAAGCAGATGACGGGCGTGCTTTGTATCATTTCCTTCTGGGTGCATGTGCTTACATCCAACAGCTGGACGCACACTCTACAACCGTGTCTTCATAGGATGCCAAGTGTAGATGGATGTGAAGACTGGTGGTTAGGGTTTGGTTCTGAGTGTCTTCTGGTTTTAACAGATGTAGACATCGAAGGATGTGAGTTTTATTTGTACAGATGTTGTAGCATCAACAGCGCTAAGGGTTTGGCATTGGCTTGCTTTTAATTTTGAAATGGATTTTTTTTTTAATAATCAAGAATCAGCATAAAATGCCATCATTTGCCCCCTGAAGGCAATTGTGACTCTTTCCAACCACGCAGCTACCTGTGGAGATGAATTCAGAATTACCAAAGAGTCTTTATTCCCAGTGACCTTTGATTGTCATTAGGCTCATTGATTTCCTTTCCTCAAATAGAACAAAGCCATTAACTTGGAAATTGACTAATAGCTAGATAGAGTTCAGTAGCACCGAATGGCCATGGTGGTGAGAATGAATTACTCCTTTGTTGTCCTCCCGCCCTGTGGGAACTGTCATCACAGACTGAACCTACAGTGATTCTGAGCACATCTCTACTCCAGTTCCCCATCATTTAAAGTAAATTGTTCTAATCCCCAGCTGCACCTGAGAATCACTTCGAAACACAAAGGATGCTGGCCCCACCCCAGAGCCGAGCATTGTGATCTCCATGAGTTTAATGCGTATGTGGGGTTGAAGCCACTAGTGTATAGTAATTCTTAGTGTGCCCAATCTTAGGCCAGCAGAACTCAGTATACAAATGGCACTGGTGTGACCTAGGAGCGGCTGCCAGGATTAGACGTCAGCAGACACTGCTGAGAGTGCCCCCTGGAAATGCTGAGAAGGTTTGCCTAGATAGGAAACTCATGAACTTTAGGCTTCCTCTGCATCATCACAGTTGTTATCTACAAATTACATCACTGAATCATTTCACTGAAATGTATTATAAAAGTACAGTGCATGGGTTTGGGGTGTGTGTGAGTGTGTGTGTGTGTGTACGTGTGAGTGTGTGTGTCTATGTGTATTACACATATGATTACAGTGAAAGATGGCAGTGAATGGCAGCCCATACCTATAATATCAGCAGGGAAGAGATGGACACATGAAAATAGCAGAAAGCTCACCCTGGACTGTAGAGCAACACTGAGTCACAAACAAGCAACAACAAAAACAAAACCAACAGTGGTTACAGAAAGAGGCTAAGCCAGACATTGCCATACAGGCCTGCAATCCCTGCATTAGGGTATAGAGATAGGTTCAAGGAAGCTATGCTCACACAGTGAGGTCAAGGCTAGCCTGTGAGACCTTTTCTCAAAACACAAAATAAATATAAAACAAACAAACAAAAACTCGAAAATTTACAGGATTTAGGTTCAATTTTCGAACAGAGCTAATCTTATAGTTTATAGCAATTTATGAGGCTGTTTACTGATTTGGTCCGATCATCTCAAACCCTGGGTGTGAGGGTTTGCTTTCACATTTTCATCTCGGGGGTGACAAATGAGGCTTCTGTCAGGTGCACAGCTGGTGACAGCCTGAGTGAGCTCTGCTTCCCACTGTTCTGCCATCTGCCTCTGAGGTAGTCTGTGCTTTCCTCCATGATTTATCTAACGACGAGTTGTCTGTATAATGGTGAATAGCCCTGATAGTCACAAGTTTCCATTTTGCCAAGTATCCTCTTTCAAATTTCCAGTTGACTCTTGGATAGTGGGAAACTCGAAGAAGTTAGGTAAGACTTGCCCAGGATCCTGTAGGAATCGGTAAATTCAATAGTAAAAGGGGATTTCCTCAGGCTGGCACCCAGGCTCTTCGCCACGCTCACAGATGCTGAGTGACAGAAGGTGAGCTCCCATCCACCCTCTGAGATAGGTTCATGGAGGCCCTTCTTCACAGAGTGACATCAGCAGTCATGCGGGGCCCATGCCCCAATTATATTATTGTCCCCATCCTCACCATCAGACTGACCGTCCTAAATTTTTATCAATACTAGCAACTTGTCAGTGGCTGTGCTACTCAGTCCCAAGCCTCTGTGGCATTCCGCTCACTGTATTGGGCAGGGGATTTAGGGCACAAGACTGAGAGGATAAGCAATTTGCCTTATATTGGTATTGAACCACACAACTTAAATCCAAATGATTCTGTGCCAGGGAGACAAAGAATAATGAGCAACACCCACCCATAGGAATCCATCTGTACTCTGAAGACCCTTGCCCATTTCCCCTTTTTAGATTTCACCGTGTTCAACAAATGCAATGGGAAGCACCTATAGTAATATGGCTGGTGTTTTGGCAATCTGTTACGTGCTTTGGTGCTAAGGCTCAGCTCCTTTGTTGTGTGATGACTCTACCAGCAAGCAACCTTTTAATGACGTATTTAGTGATTCTTTCAAAATGAAATATTTTTAAATACTCTGTGGTGGCCTACAGTGCTCTATGGAAATGCTTTAGGATTGTCTGATCTAAACGTTATTAGCTGAAACATTTATTAAAGACCCAAGCATCCCAGTGTACTGACAGACACACATACTTTAGCCACAGAAACAGAAAGAGTTATCTTTTATTGATTGATTGATTGATTTCGGAAATTGCACCTGAAGGGTGGAGAAATACCTCACTTGGTAAGGCCCTTGCTGTGTGAGCACAGGATTAGCAAGAAGGAGCTCTAGACTTTATCTTAAAAGGCTCAGTGTCGGCTTGTAGCCCTGGCGTTGGGGAGGTGGAGACACTCGGGTCCCTAGAGATCACTAGCCAGCCAGACTAACCTGCTCAGTGAAAGTCCTCATCTCAAAAAATGAGATGGCTCGCTCCCAAGGAGCAAGACCAGAGACTGCTCCCCAGCCTCCACACCAGTACACACTTGCATGCCCACATGTGCACATGTATGTACCCACACCTGCGCACACATATAAATAGGAGACAGTTTTGTATTTACATATAGAGGCGGACCAGTCTTACCTCTTACTAAAGACAGCTTTTTATTTGGACTCATTATTAGAATATGCCAAATATTACAGCATGGCATTATACAGCGAACTCCTCCCTGGTGCAGACTCTAATGAGATCCCATGGGCACCTGTCCAGTTGGGGCACTGGAACTTTCTTTGGTGAAGGAAAACTCCAGCTCCACAGACAGTATTTCGGCTGTGTATTGTCCAGGCAGTGGGATCCACTGAAAACAGGCTGTTCTCTTTTTTACAGCGTTTCCATCATTGTCAAGAGGAACTTTGTAAGGACAGAGTTTGAGACAGAAATGGATTTATTTATTTTTGCTTCTCTGACAGAGGTGCATGTACACTATGCATTATTTTTTTTTGCCAAAAAGACGTCAATAAAAGCCACAAATCACCCCAATTCCTACCACCCAGAGTTAATTAGTGTGAATACTTGCTGTGTATTGTCTTATATATCTCTCTATCTGCCTCTGCAAATACTTGCATTAAAATGAAGCTAAAGGCTAGGCATGCAGGGAAAAGGGGGTTTTATAACATGAAATATGGATATCTCAAAAAGAATTTTTTTTCGAGATAGGGTTTCTCTATGTAGCCCTGGCTGTCCTGGAACTTGCTTTTCAGACCAAGATGGCCTCCAACTCACATAGATCCAAATGCTTCCTGGGTGCTGGGATCAAAGGTATGTGTCACCATGCCCAAGTCAAAAATGATTTGATGTGAGAAACTGACATAGGAGTGAAAGAATTAGGAACTTCATATGTCTCTTTACAGCAAAAGCTATTTCTAAAATTATGAATAATACTATGATAAATATTAACAAGTTAGAATCTTTTAAACTATGTTTCAGTTTAAGCTTCATAGATGGACTTTCTACAATACCTATTTTAAAAATAAATAAAAAATTTTAAATAGATAAGGTTGTTTGACAAAATGCTGATCTGTATCTATGTCTTCATGTCCTGTTTCTCAGATTTTCATGAGTTATTACTTACTCAATTAAAAATGGCAGCCCTATTTTATGCTTGAGGCATGAGGAGCATACGTAACAGAGGCTGCGGGTGAAGGTATCTGGCCTTCGTTCTTTACTTTAGAAGATCTTTCTTTGGAACACAAATGGGAAGTAATGTTTTAAATTCGTTTATAGTATTATTAAGTTTTAAAATCCACAGAACCCAGCAAGGAAAAAAAAAACTGAGACCTTGAATGTATGGTTTTCAGGATATTGTCCCCCTGAGAAAGAGAATCCTTGCCCACTCCTTCTCTCTCTTACACACACACACACACACACACACACACACACACACACACACACTCACAATGCCCCCTCTCCCAATCTCCAGAGCACATGCCTTTCCCACCCACCAGGGCTTTCAGACCAGTCCTCTTCCAGCTCCTTTGAAACTACAGCAGCCACTTGAGAAAGCATAGCTTTCTTCTAATTAAACTCACAAATCAAGGCTGAAAACTTGATGTTAATGATTCTCTAAAACACATGCATATTCCAGGCCCAACATGATGGCTCACACCTAGAATCCTCGCACTCAGAACTGAGGTAGGGGAAATTCCATGACTTTGAGGGTACCGAGGCTCAAGAGTGAGTTCTAGGCCAACAACAACAGAAAAATCCAAAAAACCTCAAAACAAACAAAATAAATAAAGATATTATCTGACTAGGTATCAGCTAAAAACAGTCAAGTGTTAGCTATCACCAGATTTGAGGTTTACCACTCTGAATGGACTCCTGAAGAAGATAGGTAAAATATGACATTTGCAAGAGCATAGTAATTTAACCATGGGGACCAAATATGATGAGAAATAATTCATCTTTATACTTTTTGTTTTTAGTTCAAGGAATAGTTTTGCTGTTGCACTTTTTGGTTAAAATAAATCAAGTATATACTTTAGAAATCAGAGCAGAAATTTTTCAATTCCACAGCCACAGTGAACTTTAAGACACCATGGAACAGACTTAAGATCTTGTGGCTAATTATGGTTGATGAGCAAAATACCAGATGAACAAAGTTTTACATTTGATCTAGTCAAACAGCTAAAAGATACTCAATACTCTGTCTTGGAGCATCTTCCTACCGCCTCAGCCGTGATGCTTCCTTCACAAAGCCTTTGCCTCCTGCATCCCAGTTTGTGGAGAGACTCTTGACAGTGAGGCCTTGACTTAGCTTAAGATACAGAAGGAAGCAAAGCTCGATGACTTGTTTTAATGTGTGCATACCGCAGGGCCTCACTTTCTGTCTAGGTCCCTTTATGGAGACCCTGGACCTAATTGTCCTGGACCAAGCTCTCCTCACAGGAAGGAGAGAAAACAGGAATGGTACTGATTCCAGCTTGAAGACAAGAACCAGTATCACTTCCAGCTTAGGGAAATGGTAAGGCTTGCCTAAGCATCTAGTATTTCTCTCTCACCCAAGCCAAGAAACAGCAAGTGGGAATCATACTCTACTTGTCTTCTCCATGGAAGAAAGGCACCAGGCATTGCTCTTGGCTGTGGTTTTGACGATGAAAGCCTTTATTTTCCTTGGTTCTCCCAAAGCTCATCTAGAGGATGAAATGCTGAGCCTTTTACTGTGTGTAGGAAATGCTGAGTTTCCTGCACCTCCCCCTTCAGATCATCCACGGGGTTACTGAAACATCTAGAAATAGTGTTGGCATTTTTTCTTGACAGCTAGCTTGGCTGCGTTTTGGTGGTATAAAGAAAGGGCCTGGAAAAGGGCATCAGGAACTCTGCCCTCAGCTTCCCAGCTGGGCTTGGGGCTCCTGGACTTGCGCTTTGAAGTCCCACTGTGTGGGAGACTCTGTCTTAGTAAGTGAAATTCACTGTTTATTCCACTAAAAGGTGTCTCCTTTGAAGGTCTGAGTTTGAGTGTTAAGTACTCAGCCACACCTCTAGTATGATTCTCCTGTGTGTGCAATGGGGGTTAAGTGGGGCAAGTTACTTTACTGTCTTTGTGCCAACACTCAGTGATATATTGCTGGCCTTGTGAACATCAGTCAGAAACTGGCTTTCCCATCATTTCTTTGGACACTGGCTTGGAGAGAACCTGAGCTTGTAGAGCCTTTTGTCAGTTCTCCTGAGGTAACAATATCAGATTATTTGTTAGCGATTCTCTGTTTAGAATAATGATATTTCTACAACAATTTCTTTTAACATTTCCCTATTTGGTCCTATTAAAAATGGCATTAACTTGTGATTCAATGGCATATATGATCTTTTCTGGACTAGGGTGGTAGCTGGACATGATAGTGTATGCATTGGGAGGCAGAGGTAGACGGAGCAGGTATCCAAGACCAGCCTTGCCTACATAGTGAGTTTGAAACACTATGTTTCTTGGCTACAGAAAAAGAGAGAGAGAAATGGATCGATGGTCCAGGTAATCGTTTAATTTATTGCCGTTTTATATTTACTTATTCTACATTCTGCTTTATAAATTAAATATAGATAGTTGAGCTACTGTCTTCTTTGCTTATACATTTTTAATAAACTTTCTGAATACCACAGCCACTATTGGGGTCATACAACTGTATGCATCTAAAAGATTTCCAAACCAAAAGCGTTTAGATCACAGTAAAGTGCTTCCTCTCAAGAAAATTAACATAGAGTTTGATTTCCCATAATTCTAAACATAGAACACTACTCTCATTGTCTTTTCTGGTTTTGTTTTGTTTTTGTGAAATTCTGGAAGGTATTGGCACATTGGTTTGATGTTTGATACTGAGATTCTTCAGATCTCTTGTTTCACCTTTGTCAGCCTTGTTTCTTAGTCCCCAGCAGCTGTGTACTCAAGCCTGTGGTATGAGGCATAAGATGCGATTACCAAGCCTAGCCCATTATCAAACTGACCATAGAACCCACTGAGGCATCCTTTCAAATCCGGTGTGTTGCCTCCTGCTTTTCAGCAAAGTAGCCTCAATTATTAGAATTGTCAAAGTGATGCAGCCATGTTCCTGTCCTTGTGAGCATGCTTGGTGAATGTGTGCTCCACTGTTTAACTTCTCCATTGATTTTCTGCACGAGAATATTACAAGAGGGAAGCTATCTCCACTTTGCTGTATCCAAGGCACTTGAGGTCACTGCAGTTGTAGGATTACTAGGGAAACTTTAATCAAGAGCTGACTAATGTGGACCCACTGTGAGCATGGACCCACAGTGGGCGTATTCCACTTTGTTGTTTATGACACCGTAGCATGGTCTTGGTAACCTGTAGAGAAAAGTTTGTGTGGGCATGCAGCTCGGCAGGTCCACAGTTGATCAAGCTCCTGGCCTAGCAGTGGCCTTCTTGCTGGCAGAGCCCTGAGGTGCTACACGGCATCAGGTGAAGAGAGACAGGGAGCATACTGATGCATGTGTGTCCTGGTCTCTCTGGTCTCATAAAGTCACCAGTGCCCAGTCACACAGGCTCCCCCCTGAGGATTTATTTAACTTAATCCTAATCCCTTCTCTATGCCTCCACTTAAATCCCTTAGTTGGCTTAAGTTTTTCACCCTCTTAAACTTCACAACGGGGATTCTGTTCTAAAGTGAATTTCAGGGGGGGGGACAAGCTATATTAAAACCATAGGAGGTACTATAAAGCTTGCTAAGAAATTCACATCATTCCCATCACAATTCGAATCTGCAAAGTTGGCATTTGGAACGCAGAGCAGAGACATTCTCTTCTGAGAGCACAGCTTCATCACCTCCCACCCATCCCACGCCATCCTTGGAACACAGAACCGTTGGCCTGCATACTGGCCATACGTGGCCACTGCTACTCTCCCAGCTCATCTGTCTCCAGTCCCAGGTCAGCCCTGCAGCGACTGAACAGACCACCCCAAATGGAACCCTGCTGCCCGCACCTACAGGAGTCCTTGCTTTTAGTCAAAGCCCATCTACCCTTTGTCAATCCTTTTATTCATCCCGTTTGTAACCCTTCTTGTATAGCAGGACCATCCAACAGATAAATCATGTCAGCCACATGTAGATATGGCTTCTTTTCTGAAAGTCTCCCATCCCTTTCTTCTTTTATTGATGGTTAATTCACCCCCTTTTCCCTGAGTCCTTGCTCAGCCACCTGTCCTCTCTTTTCAGAACTCTTCACCCATCTGTTTTTCTCTACAACCCCAGCCTTTTCTCTTCCAGGAAGCAGAGCAGTGTGCATAGCTACCACTGCACGGATGGCCATGCTCTCCGTTTTTCTGGATTTCCATTTTCCTAGGCCCTTACTCCTCTACCCCAGTGCTTCCAGCACAGCCCCCTCCACAGTACTGCATGGCCCTCTAGTCTCCAGAAGCAGAGGCTCTCCCCAGTCCTCACTTCCCTTCATAGATCTGCACTGTTTCCCAGAAGCGTCTGTCTTTGCAGATACTGAAATCTGTCCTGCTGTGTCTGCCTCTTCCAGCCCAGGACTCTCTCTGTAGCCCCACTTCTGCCATACTGCTTCATTGGGTTTCTTAGCCCACTTCTCAGAGATCTCCACACTTCCAGGCCTTCAACTGTTTTGTTCTACTCTGGATGCACTCATATGTCAGTAGTCGATTCTGTTGATCCAACTTCAGTTCTGCCAGCTCATCAAGTTTCCAACTGCCGGCTGTGCATAGACACCTGAATAACTCTGCATACATGACATCAAATGCCATTTTAACCTGAGGCTACTGTGACAGAACCTTAAAAGAGCATTTAACTTCCAAGCTTTTAAAAAATTAGCTTTGAGTATGATTGTCATACTTTACTGTACGCCCAAGTCTCATGTCAGAATCCAGAGGCTTAAAACAAACATTATCTTAATATTCCTCTTTTTTTCAGTGATGCTAACCTCTCTCTCACTGGGTTTTAAAATGTTGCTCTCATCTGTAACTTCCCCCCTCTCCTGCAGAGAGTCACCACTCTCATTAACTAATCCTGTGTAATGTTCCCTTTACCCACCCTATGACCCAAGCATGTGCCCCAACACACAACAAACTGTGCCCCAAATTTACCAAGCACTCCCACATCTTCCTTCATCTACTCCAGGACTACTGCAACCTCAGACTCGACTCATAGCTCCTCCTGCAATACCAATAGACTGGCCTTGTGTTGGGGTTTATTCAAATGACTGTCCAGTCATCCCAGCTAGACCCTCACATCCTTAAAAATGCAGAAAGAACATTTTGTAATCGCTTGATTCTTGTGCTTATTAGAAAACCAGTGATCAAGAAATATGATACGGACTTAATTTTACTAAAAGAAAAGCAACCCATTTAAACAGCTACTTGTGAAAATCAGTTTAAAATATAATCACGTGGTCCAAAATAAACTTTGCATGAATTGAGGGAAGATTTAATAGAAATAAACCATTTTGTCTGAGAGAAAGTATCAAGTTTAACCACTAAGTGGTTCTGCTTTATTACACGTTTAACTTTCAGCTTCTTCAATGTGCTACCTGTGTAATGGGGTTTAAGGCGCAAATGAGATAAAACGTGAAGGTGCTGTGAAAACTGTAGTATCTACATGGATAATACTGACACGAAGTACACCGAGGCCACAGTTTATCCTTTACAAGACTTCTGTTGATCGCCTAAATAGAAGCTTCTTGTGATCTTAAATTGATGGGCAGAGCAGCTGGCTGATCACCAAACACGTGGACTCAGTTAACCTCTCTACAAATCCCTCCAAAACTGCCCCAGACTGGGCGCCAGCCACTCTCAGCTCTTTGGAACAGGTAGCCAGATATGTAGGCTTTTCTAGGGGGAACCTATATTGACAGGTGTTTAGCGGCTCGTTCAGTGGGGATTCAAGCTGAAGTAGCAAATCCTCTCTTTCCAGTCTGAAAGCTACTTTAAAGAGCTTCCCATACTCCTTCCCTAGTCACAGGGTTGTGTGAACCACCATCCCCAGCTCTCTCCCAGTCCTCCAGGAAGACTCAGGCTTCCTTACAAGGCGTCTGTGTCACCGTGTGCCTGTCCATGATACTGTGCTGCCCTTAAAGAGATTCCATTCACTCTTTGGTAACTGTAAAATCTCCATTTTCCTATCTCAGGTATTGTTATGGCCCTGTCTCCCAGCTCAAAGTCTGGTGTTTGGTTCTCCCTCAGTGAGGCACTAGCTTAGTGAACAGAGCTGTTGGAGGCTCCCCACACCCTCAGGTCTTCAACCTGGCAGGTTTAGACTCCACCAAGGCCTCTTTAGCCTTATTACCTCCAGGCCTGCCAAGAGGAGCCAGGCCATGGATCCATCTTGTCCTCTCCCTCCTCTGTCACCTGTTTTCAGGGCTGCAGGATTTCACAGAGCATTTCTTCCCAGGAGTCTTCTGCACCTAAAAACACTGAACTCTGGCACTCTTCTGAAGGGAAAATTACTTAGGTGGGTCATGCGAGCCCTGTGTGTTCCTGTGTTCCCTTCCACATTGTGAAGGAAAGCAAACTTTTCATGCACTGTTGGACATTTCAATAAATGAAGACAATGATGATATAGACTTCGAGGCAAAAGATGATTCAAAGAAATTAATTTCTAATAATCAGTCAGTGTGACAGGTGATTGAGCACAGCAAAGACTTCTGACCCTGACACTACTTTTAAAAGGGAAATAAAGATCCATGTTTCCTCCCCAAACACGCTTTTGAGTTTTTCTTCTCTCTGCTTCTTGTATCAGAGGAGCGTCAAAAGAGAAAGGGATTCACACTTTTTTCAAACAAATAGCTGTCTGCTGGTGACTTTGTGTTGACGCTGTGGGACCACAGTGACGGTGGAAGTCAATTGATAAGGAGGACGGTTTCCCTCCAGTGTCACGTTGCCCGGGCCCTTGAGGCCGGAGGAAGGAGCCTCTTGCCTTGCAGCCCCCTGAGATAAGTGTGCCGGGAGGAGGGTTTAGCTCTTTGCCCTGCGGTGTTCGCAGCTCAGCTCATTAGCCCTTGATCATCAGCACTCATGGCGAGTTGCACAGGTCGACCTCCTCCAGGGTACACAGCACTAGATACTGATCCGCTACAAATGGCAAATGCCACACCATGAAACTCTGTAGCCTGCACAGAAATGCTTTCCTGTCTAAATGACATGTGTGTTATATATGAAACATAAATGGGCTTCCCATGTAGACTCGATACTCGTGGCTCCAGGGCATGACTGTCTATGACTGTCACGGTGGGAGCATGGCCGTCGGCAGGGATGATGCCGGGGCAGTAGTTGAGAGCTTACACTTTTATCCACAAGTGGGAAGCAAAGAAGCAGACCCTTGGAAAGGTGTGGCTCAAAACCAGCCCCAGTGACCACTTCCTCTAAGAAGGCCACGCCTCCTAATGCTCCCCACGCAGTTCCTCCTACTGGGAACCAAGGGTTCAAATACATGAACCTGTGATGGCCTTTCTTATTCAAACCACCACAGAGAGGATACAAAAGTTTAATCCCAGTGGGGCTGGCGGCACAGTCCTATAATAATAATAAACTACAAGCATAAAGAGGTCTAAGAGATAGCTCAGTGGTTGGGTTAAATGGCTCTCTCACAGGTGAGAGGCCCGGGGTGCAAGCCCCAGCTCTGCAAATGTCAGCTTTAGGCCTTGTGGCACAGCCATGGATGTCAGAATTTCCTGGATTTTGGAAGAAAGCTAATTTTGTTCAGGTACAGATAGTATTGGCTGAGGTCACCCCGACTTCCCTTCCAAAGGCACCAGCTTCCTTTCCGAACTCTACTTCCTTGCTGCCTGTTCTCAGTAGCAACTAATCTGTGCATCCAGCAGCCTCTGTTGAGACCAAATATTGACCAGTTATGCTTGTAATCCGTGTGGTCTGAGGGAAGAACAGGCCCTCCTCAGAGTCCTCTGGGATCGCATACTCCCAGCCACTGTCCAGGTAACACCACAGAGATGCATCATGGCGATATGCTTGCACACTGGAGCCATGGCTGCTAATCTGTGAACTATCCTCGGCATCGAGGACTCTTCCAAATCCAAATGGAGTATCAATCAGTGTCCCTGGTGTGGCCATCTCTCTCCTCACAGCCCTCTTGAAATCCAAACGCCGGGTGGGAGACTGCAGCCCCAGCAGCAGCAGAAAAGCCCTCAGCTTGCACGGGTCCTGTCAGAGTCACGTGCCATGTGTGTCTGTGTTCCCTTCCGCAGCTGTTGACCTTCTGTACTGGCGGGACATCAAGCAGACGGGGATTGTGTTCGGGAGCTTCCTGCTGCTGCTCTTCTCCCTGACCCAGTTCAGCGTTGTGAGCGTCGTCGCCTACCTGGCCCTGGCTGCCCTCTCTGCCACCATCAGCTTCCGCATCTACAAGTCCGTTCTACAAGCTGTGCAGAAAACAGATGAGGGTCACCCTTTCAAGTGAGTGACCCAGGCTGGCTAGCCCTCACCCTGCCTCTCCCACCTCCAGTATCCCCGCCCCCTTCTTATTGCTAGCTCTCAGGAAACTGGGGCAGCACGTTTCCCTGCAATGATGGGAACCTCCTAGACTTTTCCAGAACTCCAGTTTTTACTTCCTAAGGTTGCTGGTAGGTTCTGTAACAAAGTCATTCTTATCAAAATCCTACTGGCTTCCAAAAATAATCACAACCCATTATCCATGTATAATGGTTTTTAAAATAATCTTTTAGCTTTATTTGTGTTATTCTGTGTGTGAAGTGTGTTATTCTGTGTGTGAAGTGTGTTATTCTGTGTGTGAAGTGTGTTAATCTGTGTGTGAAGTGTGTTGCCTGCACATGTGTGCACCACATGAGTATGTGTTGGACCTTCTAGAACTAGGGTTACAAACGGTTGTAACCACCATGTGGGCACTGGGAATGGAGCCTAGGCCCCCTGAAAGAGCAACAAGTACCCTAACCTCTGAGCCACTGTTCCCAGTCTCATGATTTGGGCTTTTCCTTTTCCTTTCTCTTTTCACTTAAAGAGAGTATTTCAACAACTACTTAATCTATCCACCTCCATAAGGAAGGTGGGACAGACACTGTGATCCCTGTTTACAGATGGGAACACTGAGATTCCAAGAGGTAAAATGGCACAGTAAATACCGTAGTATGAGGACAGGGTGCTGGGATATTTGTTTAAAGTCCCAGTGTTCTAGGTGGTGCAAGACTGATGAGAATCTTACCACAGGCCTGTATGCATCTGCATGCAGGAAAAATAAGGCTAGAACAGATATTGAAAGGGAGAAAAGTTTTAGTTTTATCTTTTTAAAACATTTTATTTTTAATTAACTTTCTCTCTCTCTCTCTCTCTCTCTCTCTCTGTGTGTGTGTGTGTGTGTGTATGTGTGTGTGTGTGTGTGTGTGTGTTAGATATGCATGCATTCATGTGCACACAGGCACATGCACATGCATGCAGGTGCCCCAAGAAGCCAGAGGCATTGGCTCCCTGGAGCTGGGGTTACAGGTGACTGTGAGATCTGGGAACTGAACTGCTCTGTAAGAGCACAAAGCCCTCCTAACTGCTAAGCTGTCTCTTCAGTCTCCCCTCCCTACCTTCTAGGGTGATCTATGAACTGTGTAGATATTTAAAATAGGCCAGAGAGCAGTGTTAGCCTACCTGGCAGCACCCAACCAACTCTACTGTAGTAAACTATTCCATCCCAACTTTAGTGGTGAGGGGGGTTGCCCACAGAACTCAGTGCAAGTGTCACACACACACACACACACACACACACACACACACACACCTGTCTCCTGTCCATAGGTTCCACTACACACATGCGTGTATGTTTGAGGGACAGTGTCCAAGCCTGGGTGAGCCATGAAGAGAATGCTGCAGCATGGCTCCCGCCCAATCTCCAGAGTTCACCAGCGCCACTTCTGTGTGAACCCTTACTCTGCCTCATCCGCCAGCTGAGTTAAAACCTCAGTTGCAGCAGAGCCTCAGCAAAGAAAATGATGTCCATTCAGGGCAACTGGGCAGCCTGAAAGTAAAGGCTGCTTGTCAGACGTCTTAGTCCTGATCTCAGTGCCTAACACAGTGACAGGATGCACATCCCTGGTACACGATGTCCTCCCATGGTACACTCCCGGGACTTTTCTAATGCTGAGTTACTGAGCCATCTGGGCTGTAGCTTTCACATGTCCCCACACCCACAGGTTTGAGAGCTCAGAAGTGGCTCACCTTTGTTTCGAGCAACACATACACAGCCCAGATTCCAGTGGCAGTAGCATGGGGCCAGTGGTGAGTTCGGAGTGGAAGCTGAGAAAACTCACTGCAGAGATAGAAGCTTACAAATGAAAGTTTTATTTTCTTAGTGCTCAGGGAGGCAGCCAGTTTGGGATCTGAACTGCATCCCTGAGGGGAGATCGTACAACACTTTTAAAGGATGCAAACGCAAAGCGAGGGGTGAGCTAGGGTGAGCTGGGGTGAGCTGGGGTGAGCTGGAGTGAGCTGGGGTGAG
>JANHMN010000022.1:1873167-1879718 GCA_030674055.1 Rhabdomys pumilio | reverse complement strand
GTGAGCTGGGGTGAGCTGGGGTGAGCTGGGGTGAGCTGGGGTGAGCTTCGATGAGCTGTGGTGTTATGTAATTGTATTTTACATTATGGGTTAAGCCAGGGAGTATCCATTGGAGACTGGGCCGTATCCAGGGCACCTGGCTTCAGGGTCCTTCATTCATCCTTCTGGACATTAGGTCCAGAGCTCAGAGTGACAGGGGGACAAAGGAGCGGGTCAGTGCATGTAGTTAATTAGGGCATAACAGGCAACTGGTTATATATTTTTACAGTATAGGCATCTTGGTTTAGATAACAGCAATGTCTACATTCTTTACTGGTTAGCAGACAATTAAAAAAACATTTGGAGAAGTGGGGTAAGTGTTCACTCCTAGACCTCGGAACATGAACCTGCTTGACCCTGCCAGCAAGACGGAGAAGTTGTCCCTGAGATGGCTGCACTCAGACAACTGCTTACAACAGAAGCTGTTCGGCTACAGGGAAGTCCCCAGCTGCCTTAGAGCCTGGGACCTTGAATTTAGTTTCTCCCTATGATTAAGTGGAGCCTGAAAATGAAACAGTAGCACTTAGAATACGTTTCTTTTGTTCGTCCCCAGTAGCCCAAGTCCTCATCTTCACCCCTTTCCTCTGCCCCAGCCTCGGTCCTTAGCCAATCAGGGCTCTTCCACATTCTACTACATTGTCTCGAGAACTGCTCTGTTCTCATTCCCCAAGGCTGAAATATGGGGGACTTAGGTCCCATTTGCCTTATTTCTTCTCATACACAGGTACAGAAACAATAGTCTAAAACTACACTTATCCTGACTGTTTTATTGTCCTTTAGCAGGAAAATGTGAAGTTTAAAATTCCTTCAGTCTAGTCAGTTGTATGAACAAAGACAATGCCCCATTCTCTATTTTTGAATCATACCACACTATCCAGACAAGTCAGTATTTTTTGTGTGTGTGTGTGTGTGTGTGTGTGTGTGTGTGTTTCTTCCAAGGAGAGAAAACCCTCAATATTTAAATATAAACTCCCAAAGTCAGTTTAGGTTGTGTCTAAGTCAGGGTGTCTATTTCTGCACAAAACATCATGACCAAGAAGCAAGCTGGGGAGGGAAGGGTTTATTCAGCTTACACTTCCACATTGCTGTTCATCACCAAAGGAAGTCAGGACTGGAACTCAAGCAGGTCAGGAAGCAGGAGCTGATGCAGAGGCCATGGAGGGATGTTACTTACTAGCTTGCTTCCCCTGGTTTCCTCAGCTTGCTTTTTTTATAGAGCCAATACTACCAGGCCAAAGGTGGCACCGCCCACAATGGGCCTGCCCACCCTTGATCACTGATTGAGAAAATACCTTACAGCTGGATCGTATGGAGGCATTTCTTCAAGGGAGGCTCCTTTGTGATAACTCCAGCTTGTGTCAAGTTGACACACAAAACCAGCCTGTACAGGTTGTTACAACCAAGTACCATAAACTCATTGGATTAAATGATTAAAAAACAAACAAACCCACTTTTCTCCCCTTTGTGCAAATCGGTAACCAAAGTGCCCTGTGGTTAAATTATAGACTGCTATCTTTTTGTTGGGTCCTTACATGGCATCAAGAGTTCTCTGAGGCTCCAATAAAGAGGATTAACCAGTTCTTAAGGGCACCAGTCTCATTCAAAAGAGTCCCACCCTCTTATAATCACCTTCCAAAGTACCTGGCTGATAACGTCAGTCACATTAGGGATGAGGATTTCAACACAGAGTTGAGGAGTACAGCCTTTAATCCATAACTCTTCTTACAGCTCAGGACAAAGGCTGCTTAACTCTCCGTGTCTGATCTTTCCATGCCTTTGAGAAATCTAGGTTAGGCCAGCAGTCCAGAGCTGTCTTCAGATAGGAGAGGGAGGACAAGGAAGGGAGCCAGAGCTCGGTGGAGGAGTGTGGCCAAGCATGGAAAGTTTTGTATATTATACAAATATATTCTATATTTTATTTAGTTTATGAATATACTCTATATTTTATTTAGTATTGAGTTAAGTCTAACCACTTGAATAAATGAAAACAAAACCTTCATTGCTAAAACTAGGACCAATGAGTGGTCAATAAAGGCCAGGCCACTGGGGTTACCATTGTTCTCTGGAGAAATCTGGAGGTCAGTTTCAGAACTGAAACAGAAATTCTTAGAGTTTGTCAAGGTACAGTTTGGCAGCCAGGGTTTTCAGATCTCTGTAGTATCTAAAGAAGATATTCATTCCTTTGTAAGTCGTGTGTAGTATAATCAGTAAAGGAGCTGACTGTTCACCAGCCTTTCTTGGTCCTTCCTGGTTTCTCTGAGCTCCAGTTCATCCTTGAATACTGTGTTTTATGGACAGAGTCACAAAGCCCCCAGAAAGTCAGAACTTCTGCATTCCGGGTGTACAGAGGCGAGTGAGCATGGTGTCCCACTGCCAGCAGCCTTAACCCTTAGAGGTGACCCAGCCATAGTCCTCCCAGTGTGACTAGCACTCGCTTGGCCCTGGGGTGCAGCAGCCTGTGTTCAAACCTCTAATGGCATTCTCTTGGGATGGTTTGTTGACAGGGCCTACCTGGAGCTGGAGATCACCCTGTCCCAGGAGCAGATCCAGAAGTACACAGACTGCCTGCAGCTGTACGTGAACAGCACGCTGAAGGAGCTACGAAGGCTTTTCCTCGTCCAGGACCTGGTGGATTCCTTAAAAGTATGATTGCTTCCTCCCTTTGCCTTACAGTCGTGGTCTCCCTCAAGGAAGACTACAATAGGCAGCTACAATTCAGAAACTACAAAGCACGTGCTAATTAGTTTAGAATCTCAGAGTCTCCAGTTGTGTGGAGTCATGAAATTCATCCAGGCTAGTCGACCTGTTTCACAGAGGACAAAACTGTGGCTCAGAGAAGAGACATTTAGACATTTATCCAGGGTCACCCAGCTGTATTTGGAAGAACGAGGATCAAAGCTAGGTTAGATAGTTCTAGACATTTTACTTGAGAAGCTTGTTAAACCAAAAGCTCAGCCCTTCTCCTAATTAACCATTTTTAGAGACTTGAGGAACATGTATACTCTGGAGAATTCTAACAGTAAGCTCTCCAGAGCTACCCACATTAAGGATCTAAATGTGAGACCCATACCCGGCACACAGTATCAAACACACACACAGACACACACACACACACACACACACACACACACACACATACATACACAGACACACACACATAACAGACACACAGAGACAGACACACACACACAGACACAAACACATAACACACACACAGAGACACACAGACACACACACACTCACAGACACACACAGAGACACATACAGAGACACACACACATAACAGACACACAGAGACACACACACAGAGACATACACACAGACACACAGACATGCACACACACAGAGAGACACACAGACACACACACAACACGCACACGTGCGCACTTTATTCCAGCTAGTCTCACTCCATTGAGTGCAGTGGTTCTCACCTTCCTACTACTGTGGCCCTTTAATAGTTTCTCTCATGATGTGGTGACCCCCAACCATAACATTAATTTTGTTTCTATTTCATAACTGTAATTTTGCTACTGTTATGAATCGCAATGTAAAAATCTGTGTTTCCCAATGGTCTTGGGAGGTCGAGACCCACAGGTTGAGAAATGTTGACCTAGTGGGTTTCTTTGAACCGGCTGTGTGGACCTCCCTGTGACTTCCGGATAAAATCCAAGTCATTTAAACAGGACTCAGCAAGCCCATGAGCAGAGTGAGGGCCGGAGGAAAGGTGACTGTGAGTGTCCTGTCCTTAAGGAGTGCTTCATGCAGGGGAGCTGATTAATAATTGTTTAAGGTGATTCAGAGGAAGAAGTGAGGGATATGGGCCTGACCTTAAGCTGCATCCCTGGAAGAGGAGCTGTCATGACTTAGAGACATATCAGAAAATCACAATTGCTGACTGTGCTTGTGTTTGTAATGTAATAATTGTGGGCCAGAATAGAGGTCAGCAAACCTCAAGATGTGTCTGCAGCTTTGGGCCGTATTATCTTCCCCTGCACGTCTGTGGCTTCGTGCTGTATTATTCTACCCTATATATCTTGGGCACTACAGCACAGAAGCAGCAAAAGACAGTCCATCCGTGAAAGGCTATGGCTGCGTACCAATAAAACATTGCTGATGAACACTAGAAATTAAAGTTAACGTAAACTCACAGATCATTGAATACATTTATTATTTAATCTGACCATTTAAAAATGTAAAAAAAAAATCCTTCTTAAACCCTGGGTCCTTATAAAAACAGCCAAGGGTTACAGCTTGCCAAATGCCTAGGTTAGCCTATGATCTCATTGGGCATGATTCAACGTCACCAAGGGACCAGGATGGTGAGCTTTAGACACCGCACTACACTCTTACTTTCTGTCAAAACCATTTCTCAGGAATTCATTTCCTGTTGTGGCTCATGCTGGTCTTTAGGGGGAAATGTTGAAATGTTAATGAGAACAACTCAGATCCTTAACCCAGGAAAGACATGGCGCCCATCTGGGAGGGACTGTGATGAGTTCTCTGATGACCTTTCTTTCTTCAGTTTGCAGTCCTCATGTGGCTCCTGACCTACGTTGGCGCGCTCTTCAATGGCCTGACCCTGCTGCTTATGGGTAAGAGCTTCCTGTGTTCCATGGACTGCTGGGATATGGTGCTTTCACAGCTGTCAGCTTCCAGCTTCTTGGTAGATTGCTAGAAATAAACACTAGATTTCCCCCAAGTGGAGACTATCATTGTAGTTCAATTAACAATGGACTTTTCAGTCTTTTTTTTTTCTCCAACTGGATCACTAAATTTGCTCTGGTACATGTACATCTACAGTGGCAGCTATGGGTGGATCAACTGCTATCTTGAAAGGGCACAGTGTACCCTCATTATCTACAGACATATCACTATTATATTTGGTTGTCATCTCTGATCTATAGTGCTATTTTTCCCAAATAATGCCTACAGTCTCATGACTATGCAACATGTATCTGTAAGCTTGTTTCTGCTGATCTTTCTCAGAGCTCTAATGGTATATTTGTTTGTTTGTTTTCTTATTGTTTCTCCAGCTGTGGTTTCGATGTTTACTCTACCTGTTGTGTACGTTAAGCACCAGGTGAGTTGTACGTGGGGTCAGACATTCTTGTGAAATTTTGCCCTCGTGGTCTTTGGGTGTGCTCATGGTTTCCTCCTCTTTGTAGGCACAGGTTGACCAATATCTGGGACTTGTGAGGACTCACATAAACACCGTCGTGGCAAAGTAAGTTGCATAGTGCAGTTCATGAGATGGAGCCTCGGTCTGAAGCAAGCATGGGAGTGGACTGGTTAGATGTAATGAAGAGGTAGAGAATAATAGGCTTGAGTTATATCTTACTCTTTTGAGTCGTACATTCACTCTCGTCTCAATTAAAGTTTTTCAAAAAAAAAATAAGTATAACTTTCAAACCCTCAATTAAATAAAACCATCAGTAGCTTCTTTCAGAGATCATAATGAACCTATTTTAACAAGTTTAGTAATACTAAACTTCCCCCCAAGGGCTGGCCCATGTTCAAGAACAAGATGGAGGGGAGAAGAAAAGAACCCTAATTCAGAAAATGTTAAACAAATAGTCACATTGAAATGAAAATGCGTAATAAACACCTGCAGCCTTTTAAACAGCGAACGCTACTGATTTTAAACCAGTAAAGTCACGTTAAAGCTTCAGAACGCGTGAATAGTCTGCTATCTACATATTTTTGCTATATGCTTTGTCTGTGCGAGTTTGTATTTGTTTTGTGCCACTGCTGTTTTTATCCTTCTGCCTCTAACAGAGCCTGCTTTATGGAGCTGCCTGTAAGATACTTAGAGATGAAAATGTCAGGTATCCACGCCCACAGCTAACAAGGCCATTTAGCCTAGTGATTTCCATGGTTCTCACCTTCACGTTTTAAGGCTTGCTGCCACCCACCATGACAAGTGTGTTCCGTTGTTAGGATCTTTTAACCTAAATGTTGGACTGTCCTTCAGCTACAGACTCACTTCATGAAAGGAGCAGACTCCATCAACATTAACTCCATTTAGTAATCAGATAATTATGTGGCTGAGCCTAGGTGATGGTCAGACTTAGGTGCTTTAGACAGTCAACACTGTATAATAACAAAACTGTAGGAAGAGCCGTTACTTCTGTGTCCTTCTGCCCTGATTGCCCTGCCCAGGCCTGCAGCTGCTGTCCTCTCTCCATGGGCAGAATGTTTGTCTTTCCCTGAGCACCACCCTTCCCCCCACACACATTTATACTCTTGCCTTTAAAGTCATACAGAGCTATGTTGGGGTTCCATGCTCAGTTTGGAAATGTGGCAGTTCTCAGTCCATTTCATAATGCCTGAAAACATCCCCCTGGGACCCCTGTGTTGCCAGTGTAATGAAAATAAATAGATGAAGAATGAAAGTCATTGCTCAATGTGAAGAAATGGCAGAATGGCATAGAACAAAAAGTGCTGGCGCTAAAGTCAGGAGTCAGTTCAAAGGCAAGAGACTCGAGAGATCCATTTCTGGGGGTGGATGACCT